>JAYMFT010108427.1:0-13581 GCA_038088735.1 Panulirus argus | reverse complement strand
ACCAAAAATGAATGATCTTTTACGTGATGGTACAACATACTTTAAACTCAGTAGAAATCCCCTGGAAGCAGTAAATTCTCACTTTAGTAAAAAAAATGAAGGAGATGTTGATAGATAATGATTCTCTCATCAAAAGATTTTTATCGTTCTCCCCTTTTATTGCCATATATGTATGGACTTATCAAAACACATATAAGCCAAATTTTCCAGCAAGACCCATTGTGAGTTCGGTGGACTCCAACACGCATAAATTAAAAGAATGGTTAGTTTCTTTATTAAACACCGCTAGTGGGTACGATATCAAATTCTATCATCATGAACTGGCAACTGTTACATTTTGAGTATTACTGATATGGCCACGAGATATCCCGAAGCGATACCCTTAAGAAGCATGAAAGCAAAAGCTGTTGTCCGGGAATTGCTGAGCTTCTTCACAAAGTTCGGACTCCCTAGAGAAGTGCAATCTGGTCAAGGATCCAATTTTATGTCCAGGACTTTTCAACAGACTCTGAAACAGCTGGGTTACGGTAAGATTACTTCTACCGCTTACCACCCTCAGAGTCAAGGAGCCTTGAAACGTTACCATTCCACGCTAAAGTCCATGCTGAAGAAGTATTGTGTCAGCAACACTACTGACTGGGATAGGGGACTGCCCTTTCTCTTGTTTGCAACCAGAGACGTGCCGAGTGAGTCTCTATGGTTTTCTCCCTTCGAGCTGATGTTTGCCCACGAGGTCCGTGAGCCTCTTAAGTTATTAAAAGATGTATGGCTGAACAAGAGTGAGAATGTTGGACTGCTGGGCTCCGTTAAAGGAGAGACTACAGAAATGTTGGGAAGCAGCTCAGGAGAATCTAACAGAGACCCAGGCACGAATGAAGAGCTGGTATGGCAAACGTTTTCGACTGAGGAGTTTTGAGACAGGGAACGAGGTGTTGCTGCTATTAGCCCAACCAAGACAACCACTGGCCGCCCGTTTTCAGGGTCCATACACCATGATTAAGAGGGTAGGAGACTTGAATTACCTTGTCTCGACTCCTGAGAGGCGCAGAAGCCAGAGATTATGCCATATCAACATGCTTAAACCCTACTTTAATCGTGATTCTCCCCCTGTCAAGCAGAGTGTATCAGTCTTCCTGGTAGAAGGTCTAACCGGAGCTGTGTGTGACGAGGATGACGGTCCAGATATGGGTGTCGTGGAGACCTGGGAGCCTGGCGGCGGTGTGGACAAAGAAGGGGAGGCGAAGCCTAGCTTGTTCAGTTTGTGCGTTAAGTCTAGCAATTTCTAGTTGAAGCCGCAAACTTTCGGGATTGACTTTAAGATGACTATGGCACTGGGGAGGGACTACAACTTCTGTTGACCTCAGTGGTGGGACGATGTCACCAACACTATTTTCAACATCAGAGACGGTTCTTACTAGTTGCACACCGACTATTTCATTTACTACCAAAACTTCCAACTCTACTTTATGAGCATTCCGATCATACTCCAATCCTAAATTATCCGCAACAACCCTTAACTCATAAACTGATAAAGATTTAATATCACTTGGAGATGGTTCAGATCGACAAAAACGTTCCACGTCAGCGTCACTGGTTAACGACAGGATTACTTAACGAGGGGAAGAGACTCCGTTAAAAGGCAAGAAAATCCTGGTATGAGGTCGCCAGTTTCCTTTTGTTACGCACACGGATAACGTCACTCTAGACTCAAGGAATGAAAGTAAACACCAGGAATAAAATCACTTAATTTACAAGAAATAAATTCACAATACAAGAAAAGTAACACATTACTCGGGCTCATACATCTCCGTTACTTTAATGCCCAGTAAGTTTTCAAAGCAAGGAGGTCTCTTCCTTTACAAACTTCAAATATGAAAGCATACTACTCTAACACGGTGACAATTCTAAAAACACATTACAATGCACAATGACACTCAATTAACAAAAAGCAATAGTAGTACAACCGTAGTGCGGCAGGACTCGATATCTCTCCGGAAGTGGTTGTGGCTCGTGGGGGCTCGTGGTGGTTCGGCTCGTTAGCAGGGAGATCCTTTCTAGGTGGCTGGTTGAAGAAAATCAGCTCTCGGGTCAATGCCCGAGGGCTTTATGGGAGGTGTGTCCTATACAGAGTCAATTCGGACTTGCTGGCTCCTTCCTGACACGCCCATCACCTCAGTTGTGATTGGAGAGAGTGACCACACAGTGTCATTTCCGACTGGCTAACGTGGTCAGGACAGGCCCCACATCTTGACTGTGAGATCCTGGGAACGGAAGTAAAAACCACAGCTCCTGACCACAACTGAGAAGGGATTAACGGCTACCGGTGATTCTGGGAGTCACAGCTGCGAGGAGTCGGGTGTCTTTAGCATATGACACCGGTAACCGCAGAGCGGCCAACTGGACCCCCGCTGGTTAGGTAGGGTAACCACAGTGAGGACCCCACCACGAAGCACAAGTGTGTGCGACCCCTGGGTAGGAAAGAACATGGACGCAAAACGAAGTATTATACAAATGATGCGAACACAGGTTCGTATCATTCGTAATAACCTCCTGTCCATCTAGCTGTAAATACACAATCTCGCCCCCAGTTGGTTCATCTTATCACACTCTCATAAATGTATCTATTCTAACGGCACCTTTCTAAGCGTAAATACTGGCACCTCAACAAAGCTGACTGGAATAACTTCTTTTCCGACTTTCCTTGGGTAAATTATTGTCTCTTATATGGCGATGCTTCTGCCTCCGCCAAACGCATTACAGGTTATTCGTGCAGGAGTGGAAGCATTAGTCCCCTCTTCCTCCAAGACTACTTCTTCATCCTGTTCATGGTTCAACCGTTCCTGTTCTAAGGCCATTCAGACAAGGGATCAGGCATATCTGGCTAGGAAAAACTCTCCTTCCCCTGGCTCCTATAGAGCTTTTATCACTGCCCGTAATCGCTGCAAGCAGTTATCCGTGTGGCGAAAGCGTTCCTTTATTCAAAGGAAGCGCGATAACCTCTCCTCGTCATCTACTGATAGGTCTTTCTGGTCTTTAGCTAAGGGCATCTCTAACAACTTCTGTCACTCTACCTATCCCTCACTTTTCCGTTCTGACGCTACTGTAGCTATCTCTTCCGTTGACAAAGCAACTCTCTCTAATTTGCGTTTCTCCTCTAGCTCCACCTTGAATGACTCTGACATACCTTCATCCCCTGATGCTCCTCTTACTTATAATATGCCTCTTCCCGTAATCTCTTTTCGGACTGTCCGTAAGTCGCTTCTTTAGCTGGACACAAGCAAGGCTTAAGGTCCCAGTGGCCTCCATCCCCACGTACTGAAAGGGTGTGCCTCTGAACTTGCACCTGTGCTTGCTCGTCTGTTCCCCTTCTGTTTAAAAACCAAATTTTTTTCTTTTCCCTGAAGACATGCTTTAATACATCCCATTCCTAAGAAGGGTGACCATTCTGACCCCTCTTACTATCGTCCTATTGCTTAAACATCAAACATTTCCAAAGTCTTTGAATTCCTCCTCAACTCCATATCCGCAAGGCGAGATCCACTGGTGATATTCTTTCCTATGTTAGAAATGTTTGGTTATCATCCCTGAAATTTTTTGAGAAGTCATATGTAGTTGCCCTTGACATATTTCAGGTTCTAACAGCGAGTATCGTCGGGGTCTCATCTCTAAGCTTATCTCCTCTGGCTTCCCTTCCTCACTTTGCTTTTATATATCTAGCATCCTCTCCAGGCGATCTATCTCTGTGGTTGTTGATGGATCAGCCTCCCCCTTTTCTCCATCAACAGCGGTGTTCCTTAAGTTTCTTTATTGTACCCTACTCTTTTTCTCATTTTTTCAAAGATTTCCTCTTCTCCTCAAATAATCCAATGCACTCATAAGCTGACAACTGAACACTGCACTCATCCACATCCTTCAGTTTTGCTCCCTCTTCTCTCACTCGATCTTGACATAGGTTTCTCAAAGAAACTCTGATCTGGACAGGCTCTTCGATTATAGTACACAAAAGTTTAATGCCTCCTAGACCCAATTTCTACTCATCTTTCTATCGAAAACTCCTCACAAATTTCGTCTCTCCTTTGATGGTTCTGTAATTCCATCCCTTGACTCAACTAACATACTCGGTATTGTTGTATCATTAACTCTTTCTTGAAAACCCCACATTACGGGAATGGCTAAGTCTGCCTCTAAGAAACTGGGTGTCCTGTTTAGATGTCGAAACTTCTCTTCTGAACAATTGCTCCGTTTATGCATGGGATTGATTCGTCCTTGTTTGGAGTACTGTTTTCACATTTGGGGTGGTTTCTAGCTTTGTATCCTTACTGACAGAGTTGGGTCGAAAGTGATCTGACTTATAATCTGTCCAAGGCTAACTTCCAAACTTGGCTCCCTTGCCCTATGGGGCAATGTTGGTTCATTTTCTCTCTTCTATAGACATTATTTTGTTTTTTGCTCCCGAGAGTGTGCTCCCACCACTAGCTAGATTACGCAACACTCGGCAAGCAACTGCGTCATATAATTATTGTGTGGCCATCGGCAACTCAAGGGTGTGTCTTTTTGATACCTGCTTCTTTCCATACACTTCGAAGCTTTGGAACTCTCTACCTCCTCATGTTTTTCCTAATAACTATAACCTGGCACATATCAAAATACAGGTCTTTCATTCTCTCAACCATTCGCACATACTTTCCCTTGTCTTTTCCATTTCCATTTCATAATTCTCTCCATATTTCAATTAAGGGCCGGCCTTGATGTGGACTTTGTCCGTGACTGGAGCCTTCAACATAAAAAGAAATGGAGGGAACACTTGTGTCCGCGCGTAGTAGACTATCTTCTCCCCATGGTAAGCCGAAATGAAGGAACGATGAGGTAAAGAAGTGTCTGTTGTCTAAGAAAGCAGCATATAGGAAGCTCAGAGAGACCAGTAATCAATCTGACATAGCAAATTATGTAAGTCTGAGTCCAGAAATATATACGTCAGATTTTACGTCAGTATGGAGCGTTTGTTACCGAAAGTAGCAAAAGAAACCCTGAGTTTTGTACGTAGGTATGTTAGAAGCAAGAGAGTAATCATCCAATCAATTGGCCCATTGATAACTGAAAATGGTGATTTGATTCACAGCAACAAAGACATTATAAAGATTTTAAATGATTTTTTTTTCGCATCTGTATTTACAACTGAAGATACTGTTCATATCCCTGGTCCAGATTCGGTGCTAAGAGAGAACTTTTTGTGACACATGGAAATACTTGTTAAAGATATAGTTTCAGTATTACATGAAATAGAGATAAGTAGAACAGCAGGCTCAGATAAGATTTATTCAGGGACATTAATAGAGGCTGAAAATGAGATAGTTAAATCCCTTGACTATTCTCTTCAAATAAGTTCCTTGACATGGGGAAAGTACCAGAGGAATGGAAGCTTGCTGATGCAACACCCGTACCCAAAATACATAGAAGTCACTGCCCGGAAATTATCGTTCAATCAACTTAACGTCTGCAGTTGATAGAGTTATTGAAACCATAATTCGGGATAAGACTGTAGACTATTTAGAGGACAGCCACTTGATTAACGATTCTCAACATGGTTTTCAACAGCATCGTTCATGTCTCCCAAACTGCTTCATTTCTTTAATGATATAATCATCATGTATGATAAAGTAAAGTAACTGATGTCATTTATCTAGATTTTCACAAGGCATTCAATAAAGTTCCACATCGAAAGTTACTAACTGAAGTTAAGTCACACTGTATAGTTGGGGTTCCACTTTGGTGGTTGGGAAATTGGTGAACTGGTGTGATTAATGGTCAAGCCTCAGAGTGGTGTACCACAAGGATCAGCCTTGGGACCAGTTCTCTTTCTCATATATGATTATGATATTGATAATCGGCTGCATTGTAAGATATCAAATTCTCGGACGATTTAAGTTGGGAGACAAATCTACAACAGAAATTGAACGTCTGCAACTTCAAACGGACATAGACAAACTGATGGACTGAGCTCATTAGTCAGAGCGCTGAAAGGGTACGGTTACAGTCAGATCGCTTGGAAGACACAGGTACATTCAGAGCGCTTGGAGGGTAAGGTTACAGTGAGAGCGCTGGGAGAGCATGATTTCAGTCAGTGCCCTGGGAGGGTATGGTTTAAGTCAGAGTGCCAGGAGGGTACGGTTACATATAGAGCGATGGGAAGGTACGGATACATTCTAAGCGCTGGGAGGGTACGGTTAAAGTCTGAGCGCTGGGAGGTTACAGTTACAGTCAGGATGCTGGGAGGATATAGTTACAATCAAAGCGCTGAGTGGGTAGGGTTACAGTCAGATATTTAGGAAGGTACGGTTACAGTCAGAGTGCTGGGAGGACACGGTAACAGTCAGTGCACTTGGAGGGTACTGTCACGGTCAGAACGCAGGGATGGTACGTTCACAGTCAGCGTGCTGGAAGGGTACGTTTACAGCTACAGCGCTGGAAGGGTAACTTTAGAGTTAGAGCGATGCAAGGGTACAGGTACAGTCAGGGCGCTCAGAGGGCACGGTTACAGTCAGATTGCTGGGAGGGTACGGGTACCATCAGAGCGTGGAGAAGGTACGGTTATAGTTAAAGCGCTGAGGAAGTACGTTTACATTCTGAGCGCTGGAAGAGTAAGATTACACTTAGAGCGTTAGCAGGGTACTAGTACAGTCAGTGCACTTGGAGGGTACGGTTAGAGTCAGGGCGCTTGGAAGGCACGGTTACAGTCAGTGCCCTGGGAGGGTACGGTTACAGTCAGAGCGGTGAGAGGGTAGAGTCAAAGTCCAAGCATTAGGAGGGAATGGTTAAAGCCAGCGCGCAGGACGGGTACGGTAACTGTCAGGGCGCGTGGAGGGGACGCTTACAGTCAGAGCGCTATTAGGGTACGTTTACAGTGAAAGCGCTGGGAGGGTACAGGTAAAGTCAATGCGGTGGGAGGGCACGGTTACAGTCAGCGCACTGGGGGTGGGGAGGGGGTACAGTTATAGCCAGAGCGCTGGAAGGGAACGGTTACAGTCAGGTAGCTGGGAAGGTAAGGTTACACTCATAGCGCTAGGAGGTTACGGTTACAGTCAGTGCGCTGTAAGTGCACGGTTCAGTCAGGTAATTAGGAGAGCATAGTTACAGTCAGAGCGCTAGGAGGGCATGATAACAGTCAGAGCGCGTGGAGGGGACGATTACAGTTAGAGCACTGGGAGGGTACCGTTAAAGTAAGTGCACTGGAAGGGTACGGTTACTGCTAGAGCGCTGGAAAGGAACGGTTAGAGTGAAAACGTTGGGAGGGTTCGATCACAGTCAGAGCGCTAGGAGGATATGGTCACAGTCTGAGCGCTTGGAGGGTACGGTTACAGTCAGTGTGCTCGGAGGGTACGATTACAGTCTGAACGCTGGAAGGGTAGGTTAAAGTCAGGGCGCTGGGAGGGTAAGGCTAAAGTCATTGCGCTGGAAGGGTACGTTTACAGTCAGACAGCTGGGAGGGGATGGTTAGAGTCAGGGTGCCGAGATGGTACGGTTACAGACAGATTGCTGGGAGGGTACAGGCACGGTCAGCGCATTAGGAGGGTAAAGTTAAAGCCAGAGCACTGGGAGGATACGATTACATCAAGAGCGCTAAGAGGGTATGGTCACAGTCAGGTTGCTGGGGGTACGATTACATTCAGAAGGCTGGGAGGATACGTTTACAGTCAGTGAGCTGCGAAGGTACGGTTACAGTCAGAGCGCTGGGAGGGCATGGTTACAGTCAAAGCGCTGGGAGGGTACGGTTACAGGCAGAGTGCTGGGATTGTACAGACACGGTCAGAGCGTTGGGAGGGTACGGTTATAGTCATGGCACTAGGAAGGTACGGTTAGAATCAGTGCGCTGGGAAGGTACGATTACAGTTAGAGCGCTGGGAAGGTACGGTTACAATCACAGCACTAACAGGATACGGCTACAATCAGAAGGCTTGTAGGGTACGATTACAGTCAGAACGCTGGGAAGGTAGGTCAAAGTCAGGGCGCTGGGCGAGTGCAGTTACATTCAGTGCGCTAGGAGTGTGCAGTTACCGTCACTGCGCTGGGAGGGTTAGGTTAAAGTCAGAGCGCTGGGAGGGTATGGTTACAGTCAGATGGCTGAAGGGTGAGCTTACAATCAGGGCGTTAGGAGGTTACGTTTACAGTTAGGGCGCTTGGAGGCTTCGGTTACATTCAGAGCGTTGGCAGGGTAAGGAAACAGTCAGGGCGGTGGGAAGGTACGGATATACAGAGAGAGTGCTAGTAGTGTACGGGCCAGGTCAGAGCATTGGGAGGGTGGGGTTACAGTCAGTGCGCTGGGAGGATACGGTCACAGTCAGAGCGCTTGGAGGGTACTGCTAAATTCAGAAAGCTTAGATGATACGGTTACAATCAGAGTGCTGGGAGGGCACGGTTATAATCAGGGTGCTGGGAGAGCACGGTTACTGCCAGGGCGCTGAGGGGGTAAGGTCACAGGCAGAGTGCTGAGAGGGTACGGGCACGTTCATAGCATTGGGAGGGCGCGGTTACAGTCAGTGCGCTGAGAGGGCAGAGATATATTTAGAGCGCTAGGAGGTTACGGTTACAGTAAGGGCGCTGGGAGAGTACGGTTAATGTCAGCGCGCTGGGAGGACACGGTTACAGTCAGTGCGCAGTGAGGATCCGGTTCCAATCAGCGCTCTGGGAGGGTACTGTCACAGTCAGATCGCTGACAAGGCTACAGTCAGCTCGCTAGGAAGGTAGGGTTACAGTCAGAGCACTAGGAGGGCATGGTTACAGCCAAAACGCTGGAAGGGTAAGGTTACAGTTAGAGCGCTGGGAGGGTACGGCTACAGTCAGATCGCTGCAAGGAAACGGTTAGAGTCAGAGCGCTGGGAGAATACGGTTATAGTCAGGGCGCTTGGAGGGTACGAATATAATCAGAGCGCGCTGGGAGCTTACAATTACAGTCAGAGCGCTGGGAGAGTAGGGTTGTAGTCAGTGCGCTGGGAGGGGACGGTCGTAGTCAGTACGCTGTGATGGTATGGGCACGGTCAGGGAGTTGGGAAGGTACGGATGCAGTCAGAGCACTGAGCTTTTACGGTTACAGCCACAGCACTGGGAGGGTACGGTTAGAGTCAGAGCTCTGGGAGGATTCCGTTACAGTCAGAGTACTGGGGGGATACAGTTACAGTCAGACCGCTGGGAGTTTACGGTTACTGTCAGGGCGCTTGGAGGGTACGGTTACATTGAGAGAGGTTGGAGCTTACGGTTACAGTCAGAGCGCTAGGAGGGTACGGGTAAAGTCATAGCGCTGGGAGTAGACGGTTACAGTCAGGACTCAGGGAGGATACGGATACAGTCTGAGCGCTGAGAGGCTACGGTTAGAGCAGAGAATAGGGTGGATACTGATACAGGCAGGGTGCTGGGAGGGTACGGTTGCAAGGAGTGTGCTGGGACGGTACGGGCATGGTCAGAGCGTTGGATAGGTACGGTTACAATCAAAGCGCTAGGAGGGTACGGTTACAGGCAGAATGCTTTAATTGTACCTGCATGGTCGGAGCGTTGGGAGGGTATGGTTACAGTCAGCGCGCTAGAAGGATACAGCGACACTCAGAGTGCTGGGTCGGTACGGTTACAGCCAGAGCGCTGTGAGGATACGGTTGCTATCAGAGGGCTTGGAGGGTACGAGTAGAGTCAGAACGCTTGGAGAGTAGGTCAAAGTCAGGGAGCTGGGAGGGTGCAGTTACCGTCAGATCGCTGGGAGAGTACGGTTAGAGTTAGGGCGCTGGGATGGTACGGTTACAGACAGAGCCCTGAGAGGGTATGGTCACAGTCAGGTTGCTGGGGAGTACAATTACATTCAGAAGGCTGGGAGGGTACGTTTACAGCCAGCGAGCAGTGAAGGTACGGTTACAGTCAGAGCGCTGGGAGGCCACGGTTACAATCAAAGCCCTGGCAGAGTACGGTTACAGTCAAAGCGCTGGGAGGGTACGGTTATAGTCAGAGTGATAGGAGGGTACGGTCACAGTCAGATCAATGGGTATGTACGGCTACAGTCAGAGCGCTGGGAGGATCCGGTTAGAGTCATAGCACTGGGAGGATACAGTTACAGTTAAAGCGCTGGGAGGGTAAGGCAAGAGTCAGAGAGTAGTGAGGATGTTGTCAGTCAGGGCGCTGGGAGGGTACCGTTACAGCCAGGCGCTGGTGGGGGGTTACGGTTACAATCAGAGCGCTGAGAGGGTACGGTTACAGCAGGAGCGCTCGTAGGGTACGGTTACACTCAGAGATCTGGGAGGGTACGGTCACAGTAAGAGCACTGGTACGGACCGGTTACAGTCAGGGCGCTTGGAGGGTACGGTCACAGGGTACGGTTACAGTCACAGCATGGAGGGTATGGTTACAGTCAAAGCGCCGGGAGGGTACGACTGCTTTCAGAACGCTGGAAAGGTATGATCACAGTCAGAACGCTGGGAGAGTACGGTTACAGTTAGTGCCCTGGGTGGGTACGGTCACAGGCATCGAGGTTGGAGGGTACGGTCACAGTCAGAGCGCTAAGAGGGTACGGTTACAGTCAGAGCTCTATGAGGGTACGGTCACACTCAGAGCACTGGGTGGGTATGGTTACAGTCAGAGCACTGGGAGGATACGGTCACGTCAGAGCGCTGGGATTGTGCGGCAACAGTCAAAGCGCTGGGACTGTACGGTTAGACTCAGAGCGCTGGGAGGGTATGGTCACAGTCAGAGCGCTGGGAGGACACATTTACAGGCAGAGCGCTCGTACGGTAGGGTTACACTCAGAGCGTTGGTAGGTTACTGTTACAGTCAGAGTGCCGGGAGGCTACGGTCACAGTCAGAGCGCTGGGAGAGTACGGTTACAGTCAGTCACTGGGGGGGTACGATCACAGTCAGTCCGCTATGAGGGTACGGTCATAGTCAGGTCCTCTGGGAGGGTACGGTTACAGTCAGGGCGATGGGAGGGTCCGGTTACAGTTTGGGTGCTGGAAGGCTGTAGTTACAGTTAGAGCGCTGAGAGGGTATGGTTAGTGTCCGAACGCTGGGACGGTACGGTCAGAGCCAAAACACTAGGAGGGTACGGTAACACTCAGACCGCAGGCATGGTACGGTCACTGTCAGAGCGCTGGGAGGACACGTTTACAGTCAGAGCGCTTGTGGGTTACGGTTAGAGTCAGAGCGCTGGGAGGGTACGGTTATACTCAGGTCGCTGGGAGGGTACGGTCACAGTCAGAGCGCGGAGAGGGTACGGTCACACTCAGAGCGCTGGGTGGGTACGGCTACAGTCATAGAGCTGGGAGGGTACAGTTACAGCCAGAGCGCTAGGTGGGTACCGTTACATCACGGAGTGGTCTGACTCCTCTTCTTTATTTCCTCCGTTAAATTTCCGTTTACTCAGTCTAGGCGCTTATTCACTTTGCTCTTCTCCCCATGATAAATGTACGTATAAGAATCATCAATCAATATAAGGCGAAATAATAAATCTCATCAGACGCCAGCTGGACACTTTACCCTTCAGGCTGGTCAGGAGTGTACTGATGTAATCGCTCTCATGAGCAGTCTCGGGCCGAGTGCTGCATGACGAGATATGAGGTAAGTAGATCATCAACGACTGATTTCTCTCTTATGGTGTCGCAAATATGGATGCGAAGAGGAAGGGAACGCGTGTAAAGAATCGAATAACAGATAACACTATAATGATTACCGGTTGAAACTTTGCCATTCAGTTCTTGTAGATGAGCACAATCTTTAGCATGTCTCTGGCCAATTTCGATCATTTATCTATTTTGTTTTTTGCCCTCATTTAAAGTACTGTTGTCTGACTCAAATCTTGTCGGGGCATTGTTATCTTATTCCATATTATGCAAATGCTGGTCTCTGTAGTATACGATAAATATCTATTCCAAGTAAATATTTGGAATGTAGTGCATGCTTAATCTCTGTTCATTGAGGTGTTCCATTCAACTGTTATCACATGTATACAGTCCCTAAACTGTGAACTCAAAGCACTTCTAACTCTCATAAGTACTTCTAATTCAAAGGGACTCGATAGCATGCACTTGGGCATGCTGTAGTGGGCACATACCCCTTTTGATAGAGTTAACACATTCTCTGTTTTATAATGTGTATTGAAATCCATAGCAGAAAACCTATCTTGATGTATTGTGAACAAAAACCATACACTGATCCATCGAATACAATCATTGTCTGTGCCACATAGAATACTCACACCTCGAGCTAATACACCGATGATGCCGTTCCAAGAACCATCACGGTCCATGGTTCCAGTACCTTGGGTACGCACCAAAGTCGTCGTCAAGTTAAGGTACTCTGCAGCAATCTTGAGTATACCTGCTACAAACCCAGTAGTTTCCCCAAGACTACTTCCATCGTTGAATTCGAAAATGCCAGCTTTCTGTAGAGAAGAAAGTTGTTCGGTTATCCAAATCAAATGTCAAACTTGAATTTGAGAGTGATCGAGATTTATTAGAGTATGGGATACAATAAAAACACTCATCTCCAACTTGGATAAAAACACTCACACATATACGTATAGATGGAATTTCAAATGTTACACGCCTCTTATAACAAGTAACTAAATTTCCTCACTTCCCTGTCACCAGTGCATTTTGGAATAATTATGCATTTTTTTTTTCTTTTTATGAATAACGCTTTCTGTTCCATTAATCTCTTTTCGCAAAATAAGATAAAAACTTTCTTCGACCAAAACAAAGGCATATGATTCAATAGCATTCTTTTTTAAGTGTAATTAAGTAGTGCTTCATAACTTGAACCCATGCTCATAAATTTTGGTTTTGCTCAAAAACAAACATTTCACATTTGCTTTGGAAATTTGCGTTGGTGAAGGTAATCCCTTTTGTGCGGGGAATGGGTCCTTCTGACCCTTCAAATTATCGTACTTTTGTTTAAACATTTATCATCTCTAAAGAACTTACCTCCGCCTCATACTTCACCAATACCAATACCTGCTCACAGATCTCCCCGACTCAAAGAAGTATAACAGTGACAAAGCACATGCAGACTGAAATCATCAAGCAAGAACTAAACAGCCAATCTCTTGACTCAGACTTCAACTCCATCCCACACGCCATACACATATCAAGAGGCACACTCCGCAGACAAATACAAAGTATACTTTCCCGTCTACGCTACGGGCATCACCAATCAACACAACACTGCAGACACAATACAAGAACCGCAATTATGACAACAAGCACTTGCTATTCAGTTGTCCTGCTCTCGCTGCGCATAGACACACACACATCACTACCGTATATAACCTATGGTCTTCAACAGTGGATATGATCGGTTACCTGAACGCTGGAAAAGCCCTTAATGAAAGAACTCCTAAGATAGGGATTATACAGGGTGTTCGAGAAACATGTGTACAAAATGAAATGGGTGATAGGAACACCGAATTGAATATATATATATATATATATATATATATATATATATATATTTTTTTTTTTTTTTTTTTTTATACTTATTCGCCTATTCCCGCGTTAGCGAGGTAGCGATAAGAACAGAGGACTAAGCTTTAGAGGGAAAATCCTCACTTAGCCC
>JAYMFT010108416.1:0-13581 GCA_038088735.1 Panulirus argus | reverse complement strand
GATCATCCCGCTAGGACGCCACACACACACACACACACACACACACACACACACACACACACCTTCACTCCACCCTCTCTCTCTCTCTCTCTCTCTCTCTCTCTCTCTCTCTCTTGGTGTGTGAGAGAGAGAGCGAGAGAGACCTTGAACTCACAATGACACAAGACTTGCTTGACAGTCTTCTGCCAACACTGACTCCTACGTCGCTGCCAAACGTCTCTCTTTATACTTTTTTTAAAAGTCGAGAGTTACAGTCACGAACAAAAGTTTGTCACTTATGGAAAAAAGTATATATATATATATATATATATATATATATATATATATATATATGCTTTCCATGGAAATACTTTTCATAAATAAGGCATTATAAGAGACCCTTGTGAAGTGTAAGGACTCACACACACACACACACATGCATACATACATACACACGCACACACATACATACATACATACCATTTGATCCCCAAGAACTGATACGATTTTTCTTGCATGAAAGACGAATCCAAAGCTTTAAGTCCCAGCAAGTTGAGAGATGGAAAACTTCAATTTATCGCTCCGCTATAAGGGAAGGAATGGAAAGCAGACGAGGCAAATTCTCTGGTATATATTTTTGACTTGGGAGGGCAGATGACAGAAGACCTGGTGGTCTATGACGAGGGTATCTGCTGGAGGACACTATTTCATGGGAGGGCCAGACAACAGAAGACCTGATGGTCTATGACGAGGTTATCATCTGGAGGACACTAACACTATTAATTTTGTAATTAACACTATTAATTTTGTAATCTTTATAGACAGAGACGGCAGTAAAGCAGAAGGCTCCTCCCCACCCACCACTATAGATGGAGACAGGACAGTAGAGCAGAAGGCTCCGTCTTCATAGTGTAGCTACACCAAACAAAATTCATGTGGTCCACGCAACTGTTGCTACTCGAGTGAGAGCGACTCGTCCTCAGCACTGCATATAAAGGGAGAGAGGGAGAGTGGGAGAGAGAGAGAGAGAGATAAACATTCCCCCTGGAGGAGACTAATGATCGAGTGAGAGGGGGCGACATCTGCCAACAAGAGATTACTTCAGTTGGACTCTTGCTGCCCTGGGGTGGGGAGCATACCCACCCACTGGGGAGCGAGATGGGGGTGTTACGGAACCAGTCAGGGCAGAGACAAACACCAGCCAAGGGGAGGATAATGTCACAGTGCCAGTTTGGGGTGAGATGAGGTTAGAGTTGGGAGTGGGACAGAAGGACGAGAGAGCCATGGGTGGATGCAGTGGTACAGTTAGGGGGGGTGCCATTGGACGGAAGCACCCCAAGGGGAGAGGAGGCGTAGTGCCAGGGTTGGGGAGGAGGGCCAGGCCTGCAGCAGTACGGGGGGGAGGGAGGGGGAGGGGGGGGGAGCTTACATGAGGCACCAACACACACACACACCCACACAATCTCTTCATCACAGGCTTTTAATAGACCAGAGATTTGTATTGTCCTAGGTCTTCACTACTCTGCCTGGCAACTGGAGAGTTGGTTGGGGGCCCAAGGTAACTGGGTGGACTGGTAGAAACTGGAGGGTCGCCCAGGTTACTAGGGAGACTGGTAGAAACTGGAGGGTTGGGGGGACCCCAGGTTACTGGAGAAACTGGTGAAAAGTGGAAGGTCGCCCAGGTTACTGGTTGGACTGGTAGCTACTGGAAGGCGAGAGCCCCAGGTTACTAGAGAAACTGGTAAAAACTGGAGGGTGGCCTAGGTTACTAGGGAGAATGGTAGTAACTGGAAGGCTGGGGTAACTGATGGTAACTGGTGAATTGAGGCTCCAGGTTACTAGATGGACTGGAAGCAACTGAAAGGTTGGGGGCCCAAGTCACTGGGTGGACTGGTAGCAAGTGGAAGATTTGGGACCCCCAGGGCTACTGGGTGAAGCAGTAGCTCCCAAGAGGAGTAGCAGGTGCGAGACACAGTTACTAGGTGGACTGGAGGCTCCATTGGCAGGAACCATATGGGCGAGCCATCGTCTTAATTCAATTCCAGCAATAATCCAATTATGCATAAACACTTCAGAAGAAGAGCCGACTTGTAATTACTAGAGACGGACTTCGCTGCCCCGTCAATGAGGCAATGTTCCGCAGAATGTATTTTAATTGGAGTCATTTCCATATGAATGGAACGGCAGGTACGTGGCGGCTGCTGGGAGAAGAAAGGTGTTCATGGAAGCTATAAGGGTGTGGCGAGATACGGGGGCTCCTGGAAGGTCTTGGAGCCGAAGGAGTGCTGGATCCACGGTGTTCTTGCGGGCCCTGGAAGGTCTTGGAGGCGAAGGGGTGCTGCATCCACGTTGTTCTTGCTGGTCCTGGAAGGTCTTGGAGCCGAAGGAGTGCTGGATCCACGGTGTTCTTGCGGGCCCTGGAAGGTCTTGGAGCCGAAGGGGTGCTGGATGCACGGTGCTCTTGCCCTGGAAGGCACGGGAGTTGAAACGAGTGCACTTTATAATGCCGGGTCCTTATAGGTGTTGAGGGAATTACTGGAAGCAGTTGTTGGGGTCCAGGAGGACGCTGGAGGAGGCGCTGACGAAGGATACTTTATAAAAAGTCCTTCCCACATCTAAAGGAAATCCAGACTGACAATAATATAGCCCAATGCCAACAGACTAGAGAGAAATGTTAGAATAAACAACTGGGGCATCTACACTACAAATCGACCTGTTCGCCATACTCATCGTTCTTGAGCATGTACAAACCACTGCCACAAACAGTTTAATCGCCTCCGATTCTTTATCTTCACTACCGGCACTTAACTACACCCCTAAGACCAGAATGTAAACATGCTGGTCTCTGAAGCCACACGCGAATACTCAGGACATTTCCTTTCGATTAGGTCAATCTAAAATAACCTAACCAAACCGAGTTCTAGTCTAGCCTAGTTTATCTTAGCCTAGTGTAAGCCTAGCATAGGCTAGCCTAAGCCTAGCCTAGCCTAGTCCAGCCTAGCCTAGCCTAGTCCAGCCTAGCCTAGCCTAGCCTAGCAAAGCCTATTCACAAATATATCTCGAAATATAGACGAGAAACAGGCAAATACCCTTTCGACTGACCACAGGCGGTCTCCTATCCTTTCACTTCCCTATTCTTCTCGAACATTAACTGGCATCATCCAATCAGCACACACCCTGACGTCACCGGTGACGCATCAGTGACGTTGCTAACAACGTAATTCATCCTCTAATCGCCCCCCAACAAGCAGTTGTTAAAGCGACCAGAGAGGCAGCCAATGAGGCAGAATCCAGTCCAGCTGCTTTAGCCAAACCCGTCCAGAGATAAACCCAGTCCACTACGGACAGGTTCAGAGGCGATTAAAACAGGAGGAAGAGAGAAGAAAAACCAGGCGTGACGCGTTTGTGTGTGTGTGTGTGTGTGGCGGGACAAGCAAGCCAGTGACCCAATATGGCGCCGGGCAAGCAAAGGATAAACAATGGAGTGAGTGAAGCGTACAAAAATTCTCTTATAATAATAATAATAGTAATAGCAATAATAATAGCAATAATAATAGCAATAATAATAATAATAGCAATAATAATAGCAATAATAATAGCAATAATAATAATAATAGCAATAATAATAGCAATAATAATAATAATAATAATAGCAATAATAATAGCAATAATAATAATAATAATAATAATAATAATAATAATAACAATAATAATAAATAATAAAAATGATAATAATAATGAAAATAATAATAATAATAATAATAATAATAATAATAATAATAATAACAATAACATAATAATAATACTTGTTTTCATACGTGCTCGCCATTTCCCGCGTGAGCGAGGAAGCGTCAAGAACAGACGACGGAGCCTTAGAGATTGTGAGGGGGGGGGGGGAAGTCCTCACTTGGCTCCTTGTACTGTTCTTCTTTTCGAAAGTACATAATACAGGAGGGGAGGATTTTCAGCCCCCTACCCGTTCCCGCCCTCTTTGTCGCCTTCTACGACACGCAGGGATTATCAATACAATTATCATTATGATAATTAATATTATCATTATTACTATTATTATTACTATTATTATTAGTAGTAGTAGTAGTATCACTATCATAATCATCATCGCTATTGTAATTATCAATATCATAATCGTTATTGTTATAATTATCATTATTATCATTATCATTATTATCATTATTATCAATATAACTTTTATCATTATCATCATTATCATTATCATCATCATTATCATCACCACTATTATCGTTATCATCATTATCATTATCATCATTATCATCACCACTATTATCGTTATCATTATCATCATCATCATTATCATTATCACCACTATTATCATTATCATCATCACTACCATTATTATTATTATGCCGGCGTCCTGGTCACCCCAGCCACCTGGTTCACTGTGGCTTACGCCCGGCTGTCGAGAAAGTCGTCAGCCTCGACTGCTCTTGGGTCGAGTCAAGACCTTATAGGCTTAAGCTGGGTGGGGGGGGGGGGGGAAGGTTCAGTCACCCCAGCAGGTGTGCGGCTCTGGGGGAGCCTGTGCTCCCTGCTACATATATACTTAGCCAGTCTAACCCACCTAACGGAACCTAAATCTAACCCACCTAACGGAACCTATATCTAACCCACCTAACGGAACCTAATTCTAACCCAACTAACGGAACCTGTATCTAACCCACGTAACGGAACCTATATCTAACCCACCTAACGGAACCTATATCTAACCCACCTAACGGAACCTATATCTAACCTACCTAACGGAACCTAAATCTAACCCACCTAACGGAACCTATATCTAACCCACCTAACGGAACCTAAATCTAACCCAACTAACGGAACCTAAATCTAACCCACCTAACGGAACCTATATCTAACCCACCTAACGGAACCTAAATCTAACCCACCTAACGGAACCTAAATCTAACCCAACTAACGGAACTTATATCTAACCCACCTAACGAAACCTAAATCTAACCCACCTAATGGAACCTAAGTCTGCTTCATAACACAGTTAGAACCGAATTCACTTGAACAATATTCATTCTCTTAGGACGAGACTGAACAAGTTCGACTGTTCATCCCTTTGATAATCTAACCTCTGACATTAATCTTAAAGATTAGACCAAATTGCCCGGCCATAATACCCAGGGGGTCGTTAAGTCGTACTCCTGGGGGCTGTCAAACCTCTGTAAAGCAACGGAATTAAGAACTCGAGAATTTTGCGATCGGTTATGAACTCCTCCTACGAGGAGGCTGAATTTGTTCTCGGTTCCCGTGAACAGAACCGTTTGCCAGCCAGCTGGCCTCCCGTTGGTTCCGATAACGGTATATGCAAAAAGAAACGGGCTAGCCTTAAGCATACCTCAACAGAGGATGAAACTAACATGTTAAAAGTATTTGATTATGAAGACAATATAATTCACATATGGCCGACTGGAAATACAATAAAATCTACGCAAATAACACTGAACAGAGGAGGAACTCGGTGCCTAGGAGGTAGTGAACATACTTCATAAACAAATAAACATTTATTTCCTACCTATGTAAAGGAAATTGCAATAGTGATGATATATAATCTATACATAAAGCAGACTGGGTTGGTTTGACGAGGGAGAATTCAACTCTCAGCTCAGCAGCGGACTGAGTGAAAGACTGAGATACCTTTTCTCTTTCCCTAATGGTAGGCTAGAGTGCAATAGTGATGATGGGGAAAATTGCGCAGAACACAGACTTGGGATTTGCGCAGGGAAGGGAAAATTGAAATGCCCCCGTCGTCACCTCCGTCTCTTCAAGGCGCTCGCGAGAAATTTGCTCCTTCTCCACAAGCTTCCCTGAAAGCGCAGGTCAGGTCAAAGGTCATGTCGTGAGCGCGTACGAGTACGACTTGCTCGAGGGGGAGGAGGAAGCGCGAGTGGAGTGGAGGCCGAGGTCAAGAAAAAGGAAAAATGATTTGGTAACATCATCATCACGCAAGTCACAGACGCCGCCATATTGAGATTAGGTTTCCTCCCCCCCGTCATTAATTGCTCTACCGCGAGGGCTTGTCATACCTCAGCAGGCTACGGGGAACTAATTATCATCACTATCATCATCATCACTACCATTAATGAGGTGGGCAGTATCATGAGAGGGAGAAAAAAAAAAAGCAATGTCTCCACGCAAGAGTTCCCTAAACAAATAGATATTCACCTCCCTTGCGTTAGACTCATGAATATTTACTCTTCTGGTCTACCATCTGGTCGGGGACTCACCCATCTACCCACCGAAATAGATAGATAGATAGATAGACAGGCAGAATATCATTTAAAATTAAATAACTTTATAAATCTGTGCCAGCCATCAACAGTTGACAGTTGAAAGGTACTTAGTGTTGCCATACGCCAAGCACTCATATTCTTAGACCACTGGGGACTGGAGGACGACCCCAAAGTCACCCTCGTTCATCTCAGTCGTCGAAGGACTCCACAGGATGACAGGAGAACTGCTGAAGGATTTCCTTCTTTCGTGGTGTGGTTCGAGGGGGGCTTCCGGTAACCCCACATGCAGGACGCGAACATGGCTATTTCTTAGCGTTTGTTTACACTCTGTAACTTGAACGCGACGCTACGACCCTCCTCAAGCACGACGGTACGACCCTCCTCCAGCACGACCCTCCATCACGCCAGAACGAGTCTTTGGCACGATGCCCTCACCAGACACCTGTGGCTGAGTCGTCTTAGAGACCCCCAGACCACAGTTATCTCTGGCTCGTCCCGCTGTGCTCAAGAGACCCCCCCCTCCCCCCTCCCCCCCGTCGTGCTCAAGGGTCGTCCAGTCCTGTTGGGAAAAGGGGTCGTCCCGCCTTCCCCAAGCACCTGACGAGAGCAAGACATCCAAACTGCTAATTCTTCCTTCTCGGTACAACACTTGTGGTGGTTTTAAGAACTTTTCTTTAATTAAGCCCTAAAGTGGCTTTAAGCTCTTGGGGCTTTATTTGCTTTAACCCCTGCTTGAGGGTGTCTGGCACACGAGTGGCCCCCGAGACCCAACTCTCTCGTCTTATCCATTTAATTGGTGATAAAAATGGCCCCAGACCAACCACCAGGTCTGGCCTGTTTTGAAAGTGAATCATATCTGGTGAGTCATGGTATATAAGGTATATTTACTGGTCAGAGAGGCGTAGTATAAGGTATATTTAGCTTTCAGAGAGGCGTGGCATATTTAGTGTTCACAGAAACGTGGTATAAAGTATATTTACTGGTCAGAGAGGCGTAGTATAAGGTATATTTAGCTCTCAGAGAGGCGTAGTATAAGGTATATCTAGCTTTCAGAGAGGCGTAGTATATGTACTGGTCAGAGAGGCGTAGTATATGTACTGGTCAGAGAGGCGTAGTATAAAGTACACTTGCTGGTCAGAGAGGCGTGGTATAAGGTATATTTAGTGTTCAGAGAAGCGTGGTATAAAGTATATTCAGTGTTCAGAGAAGCGTGGTATAAAGTATATTTACTGGTCAGAGAAGCGTGGTATAAAGTATATTTACTGGTAAGAGAGGCGTAGTATAAGGTATATTTAGCTTTCAGTGAGGCGTGGTATATTTAGTGTTCAGAGGCGTGGTATAAAGTATATTTACTGGTCAGAGAGGCGTAGTATAAGGTATATTTAGCTCTCAGAGAGGCGTAGTAAAAGGTATATTTAGTGTTCAGAGAGGCGTAGTATAAGGTATATTTAGCTTTCAGAGAGGCGTAGTATAAAGTACACCTACTGATCAGAGAGGCGTGGAATAAAATATATTTAGTGTTCAGAGAGGCGTGGTGTAAGGTATATTTGGAGTTCAGAGAGGCGCAGTATAAAGTATATCTACTGGTCAGAGAGGCGTGTTATAAGGTATATTTAGCGTTCAGAGAGGAGTGGTATATTTAGTGTTCAGAGAAGCGTGGTAATAAGTATACTTACAGGTCAGAGAGACGTGGTATAAGGTATATTTACTGATCAGGGAGGCGTGGTATAAGGTATACTTAGTGTTCAGAGAGGCGTGGTATATTCAGTGTTCAGAGAGGCGTGGTATAAAATACATTCCCTTTTACAGAGACGTGACAAATTATAGTCATTGTTTACGAGTACAGAAAACGTTGTGCCAATATTTACTTTATTTTACGTAATGGCTTTTGGCAAGTGTCGCCATCTGTCATTTCCCGCCTGAAGCAAATCAGTCAAGGTATTTACTGCTGTCAGGCTCGCCAGAACAGACACCATATCTCATTTTCTTTATATATAAAGCGACTGGGCTTGAAGGCAAATGTACACAAAGCATAGTGAAGATGAGTGTGTCTGTTCTGAAGGATACTAGCGATAGATTTAACGCTTGAGTATAACGGTACGGCCCTTGAGCACAACGGTACGGCCCTTGAGGACAACGGTACGGCCATCTAGCACAACGGTACGGACCTTGAGCACAACGGAACGGCGCTTGAGCACAAGGGTACGGCCCTTGAGCACAAGGGTACGGCCCTTGAGCACAAGGGTACGGCCCTTGAGGACGACGGTACGGCCCTTGAGGACGACGGTACGGCCCTTGAGCACAACGGTACGACCCTTGAGCACAACGGTACGACCCTTGAGCACAACGGTACGACCCTCTGGGAACTGACCAGTGGTCGGATATCACGTTCCAAAGAGTCGTACCGTCGTGCTCAAGCATCGTACCGTCGTGCTCAAGCAACGTACCGACGTGCTCAAGCAACGTACCGACGTGCTCAAGCAACGTACCGTCGTGCTCAAGCAACGTACCGTCGTGCTCAAGCAATGTCCCGACATGCTCAAGCATCGTACCGTCGTGCTCAAAGACCGTACCGTCAAGTCTGACGGGCCGATACGGACTCGGGGGGCGCTCACATCATGCAAGGTTTGTTTACATGACATTTCCCAGGTGTTGAACGATCGCTTCATCCGGCCTCGAGACACCACTCGCTCTCTCTCTGACATTTACAGTCAGCCGAGCCCTATTAGAGCAACCCTGCTAGGCTAGGCCCTTCCCAGACCCAGCCGTCAGCACGCAGAAGACCCGCTCCACAGGGCATGGGGGGTCTGAGGATAGACCCCAAGTCTCAATGGACTACTACACACACACGCCTCCTAAAGAACCTCAGTAAATATGGCCTGGGAGTCACCAAGACAAGTGCATACAAAGTTAGGTTGGGCTAGGCTAGGTTAGGTTAGGTTAGGTTAGGTTAGGTTAGGTTAGGTTAGTGGTTCATTAGGTTAGATTAGGTTAGTGGCTTGGTTAGGTCAGGTGGTTGTATTAGGTATGCTTAGGTTAGGTTAGGTTAGGTTAGGTTAGGCTAGGTTAGTTGTTCATTAGGTTAGATTAGGTTAGTGGTTTGGTTAGGTTAGGTTAGGTTAGGTTAGGTTAAGTTAGGCTAGGCTAGGCTAGGTTAGGTTAGTGGTTCATTAGGTTAGATTAGGTTAGTGGTTTGTTTTGGTCAGGTGGTTGTATTAGGTATGCTTAGGTTTGTTTAGTGTAAATTGTTTGGTTAGGTTAGATGGTTAGATTAAGTTTGGGTAAGTTGTTATGATGAATGAGAGGTAATTTGGTTGGATCAGTTTAGGTTAGGTTGCTCGGTTTGGTGGATAGATTAGCTTTGATTAGGTTAGATGGATAGATTAGGTTAGTTTTGGTTGTACGATTGGTGGATTGATTAGGTTTGGTACTTCGATAAGGTTAGGTATTTGGATAACATTAGGTTTGGTTGTTTGGTTGGATAGAATTAGGTTTGGTTGGAAAAAATTAGGTTTGGTTGTTTGGTTGGAAAAAATTAGGTTTGGTTGGAAAAAAATAGGTTTGGGTGTTTGGTTGAAAAAATTAGGTTTGGTTATTTGGTTGGAAAAAACTAGGTTTGGTTGTTTGGTTGGATAAACTTCGGTTTGGTTATTTGGTTGGAAAAAACTAGGTTTGGTTATTTGGTTGGATAAAATTAGGTTTGGTTATTTGGTTGGAAAAAACTAGGTTTTGTTGTTTGGTTGGATAAAATTAGGTTTGGTTATTTGGTTGGAAAAAACTAGGTTTGGTTGTTAGGTTGGATAAAACTAGGTTTGGTTATTTGGTTGGAAAAGACTAGGTTTGTTTGTTTAGTTGGATGGAAATAGGTTTGGTTACTTGGTTGGATAAAATTAGGTTTGGTTGTTTGATAGGTTAGATTTCAGGTTGCTGTTTAATGTGAAGTCGTTGGATTAGGCTTGGTAAGTTGTTTGTTAGAATTGTTGGTTATATTATGTCGTTTGAAAGGTTAGTTAGTTGAATTCGTTTAGTTTTGGTTGTTTGCTTTGGGTAGGGAGGAGCGGGTGTTAGATTATGTTTTTTGATGACTTTAATGGTTAGCTGAGCTGTGGTTCGGTTAAGCTGTTTGTTAATTACTTTATGTTTAAATTACGTTATGGTCTCCAAAGCGTAAAGGAACCGACAGAGACAGAGTACAAATCCCTTTTCATATGCTTAAGGAACGTCTCATCGTTCTCAAAGTATCCGTTCCTTTAGGAAAATATCACAATTCCTTCATTCTTAATGGAGGCGCTGGCTAGGGCTATGCTCCAGCGACCATAGCCAACATATATACTTCCTATTAGCTAGGCTTTCCTAAGAATCTACCGGAAGCCATGATCACAGTTCCTCCTTCAGGAGTTATATCAGGCAAGGAAGTGGGGCCCTAGGGCGCCGCCCCTTAAGAGGAGAAGGAAGAGAGGTATTATGGGGTGAGGTGGGGGGGGGGGCAGCAGCAGGAGAGAGAGAGCCCCCTCCCCCCAACATTCACGCCATATTTACACTTGGGATTTGTTTATTTGTCTACAACTCGAGCAAGAGAGTTGGGCGGGGCCATCGCCCAAGACGGCCCGAGGTGAGGGAAGGTCCTCAAGCACTCCTCCCTCAGCGTGTCTGGGACGCTTCAGTATTTACCTCTCTCATTCCCCGCGTCTGGTAAAAAGATTGGAGATTCATACATTTTTCGAATCCCTCTGCCATGTACTAATACAAGAGGGGTAGGAAAGTGAAAAAAGAAAACTATAAAGACTTAAGTGGAAAACCTGAGTTTAAGAAAATGGGATAAGGTGGGAGCTATCATGAGAGACAGAGTTCCAAAGTTTAGCCGCGTAAGGGAAGAAGCAGACATAGCAACGGCCCATTCAAAGTTAGGCTTCTTAAGCATTTCTTCCCCAAAATACCAAAATACTTTGTCCTTAGAAGAATTTAGGATAATTTTACATGTTTTTATTGCTCAATTGTTAATTTCTTGGGAGATGAGGGTTCAGAGTAACCTGACATTACACCATAAATTACTTTATCAAAACATAACGTAGACTCCAGCGTCATGGATAACAAATACCTTTTGCTTAACTATCACTCTAGAGTGTTTTCAGCTGGGTCGTGTGAGCTTAGAGTTCGCCGACACACTTGAGGAGAATCCAAGCTTAGCCTAGTGGGCTCTGTATACACTTGCCTCACTCACCACTCGAGATAATTGGCGCCTTGAATCAAATAGTACTTCAACGTAAAATCTCCATTCATCCGCAAACCTCAAAATTATATATATATATATATATATATATATATATATACACACATAACTTTCGTGATCTAGCCTAGCTTGCTGTGGTACTTTCTTCTATATTTTGTGCAAAGGATAGATCGAACTAGGGCGATGTGGTATACAGGGGGCGACGTGAAATGGAATGAACCAGGGCATACAAAAGCGGTCGTACGGAAACCAAGGAAAGTTCTGTGGGGCCTGGATGTGGATAGGGGATACTCTGGCTAGATTCAGTGCATCAAACATGCCATTTCTTTATCTCTTCCTGGCGCTACATTACTAACGAGAGAAATGGCGATCATATATATAAAAAAATACACACTCAATGATGTTCTTAGCTAACTGGGGTTCTGTTCGTCTCCAAATGCCAATGGGAATTAGTACAATGAAATTTAGGGTAGGAGAAAAACATTTTAATATGTTTGAAGGGTATTGCAATACCAGTATTCAAAAATGCATTTCCCATAGATGGACTTTGTCTGTGGTCTGTTTGGTGATAATGCTAGAGTATATATATATACTTAGCTACCCTACGAGCTTCATCTCTTCTATACGAGTGATAGCTATCTATAACTGCACAGTCCTCGACTGTGTTGTTTAGATTGGTCTCTTGTAGACAAATGACGGAAGGACTATACAATGCAAGCAACAGTTGTAGTTGTGCTTGCTTATTCCTAAGGCCTCTATAATTCCTACGAATGGTACTAAATGCGTTGGTTTAATATATAACCGGCCAGCTTTAGGAGTACCTTTTTTTGGAGTTGGGCGAATCCCTAGGGGAACGCGAACAGCCCCTGGAAGCGACGTGGTCCACTGAATCAATCGACTCAGGACCTGGGAGAATTTGCCCTTCTCACTGGAGGCACAGGAAGCACGACGTACGACAGTTTTGTCTTTACTTTATCTAGTCAAATTAGTCCTGTCCTCTTTCTTCTGTTGACAACACAACATCCGATTACCCATGCAACCGTCTGCATTATGACCCTCGCTGGCACACTAGCCAGATCTAGCAGACTGAGTGCAGGACTTTTCGGGGTGGCCATATTGGTGACACCTGAAGCATCTTAGGGGCTTTGGTATATATGGTCTGACTTGGCATCTCATATATCCTGCTGCAATGGAGTCTGGCAACTTTGATATTCCGAAAGTGAGGTTGATTAAAGGGGGTCCTACGTCTCTCGCCATTGGCGTACTTTGTGACAAACCAGGCAGCAATAACATCTTCGTTTGAGAGTTCGCTGACTATGTCGTCCTCTGACATGTCCATGACATGAGGACAGAAGATTTCTCCCCTGCATGACTTCGTGGAGACGGGAATGTAGAATTTCTCCAACTTTGGAAGGTCGGTCACCTGGTTTGCCGATTTGACCTTCCTAAGTAAATCAACACTTGCCAGTTTCAAGACTGTCTCAACTACTTATAATCTGTGGCTTGTTCACCTCCACTGCCCCCTAAGGGGACAGTGGATAGCTTCAGTTGATCCATCTTATAGTGAGGATAAAGAATTGACTCACCCTCAAAAAAAATCAGGCAGCTAACTGAGCAATAATGGTTTCAAAGTTGGGCCAGACTCTATAAAGCCAGGCTGAGTTCTCCTGCCGTCACATCTCAGTCAAAGGTCTATAATTGTACAATTAGCCTTTTCAGATGCTTATTGCACTCCATTAAGTATCAGGCCCAAAAAAACAGGAAGGGATAAGCACCAATGGGGAGAGAATTAGCTAAGTTCCCTAGCTAATCGTCTAGCTGGGAGGCAACTCTGTGTAAAGAATGTTTTGAATGTGTATTTGTGTTGAATTCCTGTAAAGTAATGTGACCTGATTTTTTTTTTTTTTTATGTTGAAGGCTCCAATGACGGACAAAAGTCCACATCAAGGCCGGGCCCTAATTGAAATTAGGGAGAATTGAGAAAGGGGGAAAAACGGACAGGGAAAGTATTTACAAATTTGAGAAAGTGAAAAACATGTCTCTTGAAATGAGCCAGGTCATAGTTATTGGGAAAGACATGAGAAGGTAGACAGT
>JAYMFT010108405.1:0-13581 GCA_038088735.1 Panulirus argus | reverse complement strand
AAAGGGGAGGGAGCGGGGGTCTGGAAATCCTCCCCTCCAGTTTCTGCTTTTCCAAAAAAGGAACAGAGAAGGGGCCACGGGAGGATTTTCCCTCTAAGGCTCAGTCCTCTGTTCTTAACGCTTCCTCGCTAACACGGGAAAAGGCGAATATGTATGAAAAAAAATATATATAATAATAATATATATATATATATATATATATCTGATGCCTGTTCCAACTGGAACTCCCTTAAGGGGGCAGCCACAGCAATAGAGTTTCCATAACTAGAGAACACACGTGGCGATTCTTAGCCCTCAGCCCTTCACCCTTAACAGGTCACTGTCAGGGGGAAACTCAAGCAAAGTGTTTGCAGAGGCTCCTACCTAATGTTCCTACAGACTACTTCTACCTAATGCTCCAACCTATTACTTCTACTCATTGTTTCTACCTAATGCTCCTACCTAAATGTTTCTACCTATTTCTATATACTGCTCCTACCATTTTGCCAAACGGCAGGCTAGCGCATGGTGCTTACCACATGAAAATCTAGCTACAAAGAATGACCTGTGTGTGTTCAGTGCTGTAAAATGTTATGTATGACAAAGAGGGATTGTATGTTTGTGGACAAAATGCCAGTAGTCCACATGTGGGTGAGGCAGAAAAAAAAGACAACTACCTGGGTCAGACAAGTGCAATTTGACAACCACTGAAGTGCTGGTTCACTATGCAGCCATCACTAACCCTCACGATACCTAAGCGGGGTAGTACTGGTAATATACTTCCCTGGTCGTTAGCTGCTTACCAACTATTACCATTAAAACGTTCATAAAATTATTCACTACATATATCAGACCAAAACCAGAATATGCCTTTCCAATCTGGCCATTGTACCAAAAGAAGAATAAGATGATACTAAGTTAAGATAAATGAGCTACAATGTGAGACTGAGAGCTACAAAGCTGTCCACCATGAGAGAGAGAGAGAGAACAGCCTTCAAGTTTCTATATCAGCTCCATGATACTGATAGCGAACAGTTCTTCAAGAGATGCAGCACAAGAGTAACCAAAAGACATAACAATATGTTGGGTAAAACGTTAATTAGAAAGGATGTTAAGAAGTACAGGTTTAGTGTTCAGATGGTGGATGGCTGGAATAAACTAACCAATGAGACAATGAATCCTGGCAGTTTACAGAGGTTTAAAAAGCTAATTGATGGTATAAAAAGTTCAGGAGACAGGTCACAATCAGTGTAATCTCTCCCCCTACTGTAGAAAGAGGTAATTACAATGTTGTAAAGATCTTATCCCTAAGCAGCCCATTTTACCCTGCTCCTGTATGAAGCACAGCCGCTAAGATGAAAGAGCCCCATAAAAGGGTGCCCTAACATCACATAATAATAAAACAATAATACTAGAATCCTAACAAGTCAGTATGATTCATAATCTGCCCTCTCCTTCCAAAGCAAAAGCAGCACTTATCATTTTATTGGAGTGATGACATGAAGGTTGAAGACTGTACTGAGACTACTGGTACTGAGTGAAATGATAAGTTTCTAAGGTCTTAAGAAGTACAAGGCATGTACTGGTGCACAGGAAAGGTTAATCTAAAATTCAAAGTAACAGACAATCATTAAAGGTTGTGCTCTACAATTTGAACCTTACTGCTTAATGTTTCCCCTAATGGTGCATTGTATCATAAGCAAAAAAGCTGATTTAAAAATTATGAAAAAAGTAAAGGTTAGAAAAGTGCTTTATAGATGATTTATACCTAATGAAGAAGCCAGGTGAAGAATCTTAGATAATGGTACAAAAGATCAAAAATGGTGCATAAAGAGAAAACTGCATGAATGAAAATACAGTGATGATGATCATTTTGAAGTGAATCAATAAGAAAGATGAATTTGAGAGAAAAATAGATTATAAAGTCTAATTCAAATGGACAAATAGAAGTTTTTATATAAAGTTGAAATTTGCATTTTCTGGCTGCAAAATCAGTATGGGCATATGTAAAAGGTATTTCAAAATGCTGAAGGTATTGCACATTTCTGGTGCTTTTTGTAGTAAAGCATTGGAAAACTGGTCAGTCTGCGAGTGAAACAACGATACCAAAAGCTTGCTTAAGGATATAGCAGTAAAACACAAATCTTGTATTCAAGTACTGGTTATGGACTAATAGGGTAAGAAGGATGGAGTACTGAGGCTTGAATACTCGGGAGCATTGGAAGCATGCATGGGATCAATTGAATTAGACTGATACAGTGTTCTGAGGAAATAACACGCTGTTAATGGGCTAAATCAAGGAGTACAAAGCAGTTAAAGTAAAGCTCAGAAAAGTCTGAGAGGTTTGGTCATGGATGTAGTGCCACTGTTTGTCTGTTTTTGATGCTACCTTACTAGTGGGAGAAACAACTCTGTTTAAAAAGATGAATATAAAAACTGATTATAACACATAAATGGAAAAACTTAAAGCATAAAAGATGAAAGAAATGGAAGAACTGATAATGATCAAGATTATATTCAAACTGTGCAGACAAGAAATGGTAAGGGAACTTATGAGAAGGAAATAGAGTAGGTGAATGGTGCTTGTAAGGAGATGGCAGGACCAGCCCAATAGTCATGATATGATGTGACAGTAAGTCCAGTAATCCTAAAATGGAAAGTGTAAAATGGTTCCAGGCACCACTTTAGTGCTTTTCAGTCAGGACAGTAGTCCCAGCCTGATGGCTGCAGTCAACAGCCTACTACCAACTGAATTGCTTCAAGGGTAGGGGATGGGAAATTCCCTGAGATAGCAGAGGTATTAGGAGAGGCCAATAGACTACCTCCTGAGCCCTCCCCATCACTGGCAGCAGAGTCACATAAGAAAGCGTAGTCATAGGAGTATACCTGTTGTGGGAAGGACTATTGCTCTACATTGCTCTACTACCTGAACCCTCCTTTTCACTGGCAGAGGGGTCACTATATATATTACTCTAATTATTGTGTATGTCCATCATTTTGAACCAATTATTCCCAGTGACCTGTCCTTTTTCAGCATACAACTCCACAAGCTGTTCCCCATTTGTATTCATAATACTGAATTACCCAAGCGCATCAATTATACCCTAAGAAACCACATCATTCACCTTCACATTCAGGTCAACCATCACTAACATCCAGTTTCTTGCATCAAAACTGCTGACATACTCACTAAGCTGCTCCCAAAACACTTGCCTCTCATGATCTTTCTTCTCCTGGCCAGGTGCACAAGCACTAATAATCACCCATCTCTTGTCATTCACTTTCATTTTTAACCCACATCAGTCTAGAATTCACTTCCTTACACTCTTTCACACTCTGACAACCTCTGCTTCAGGAGTTCTGCTACTCTTTCCTTAGCTCTTGTCATCTCATCAACCCTTGACTTTACTTCTAAGACATTTCGAAACCATTCTTCCCCTTTACCCTTGAGCTCTGTTTACCACACTCATTTTAATACCTCATCCCTTTTATTACTTACATGATCAAACTGCCTCACACCATATTATCCTCAAACATCTAATTTCCAACACCTCCACCCTCCTCCATATATATCCTTATCTGCAGCCCATGCCTCGCACCCATACAACATTGTTGGAACTACTGTATCTTCAAACGTATTCATTTTCGCCCTTTCAGACAACAATCTCCCTTTCCAAATATGCTCCAAAGTTCCCAGAATCTTTGCCCCTTCACCCACCCTTTGACACACTTCCACTTTCATGGTTCCATTTGCTGCTACGTCCACTCCCAGGTATCTAAAACAATTTACTTCCTCCAGATTTTCTCTTTTCATCTTTTTCACACTCACACTCTAACTAATCTGTTGCTCTACCCTACTAACCTAATAAACTTGCTTTTATTCACATTTATTCTCAACTTCCTTCTTTCATACACTTTACTGAACTCAGTCACCAACTTCAGCAGTTTTTCACTTGAATCTGCCACCAGTGTTGTCATAAGCAAATAACAACAAACTCTTTTCCCAAGCCCACACACTCCACAGTCTCTCTCTCTTAAACTTTTGCACTTATCTCCCTCATTTATAATTGCCAAAGAACCTCCTTCCAGGCGTTCCTGCAGCTACTTCCACTAGAAGGGAAATGATAAACTCCTTTGGAGTGAAAAGTTCTTTGATAAAACTGTACTCCTTATGATACAGCCTCATCAAAGGTGACTTCTCTCTCATTGTAACCTTATGCAAGTGTAGTCTGGAAACATTCATATGGCTATTTGTCCATGATAAAGCTTTAAACAAACACGACATAACTCAGCTACCTATCTCCTGTGGAACCACTGGTACACATAACAAATCTATTAACTGAAACAAAATGTAAACACTTTTAACAACAGACAATGTAAAGATTCACAGCTAACAGTTTAGTAACCCATATGAATTTAATTTCTTGAAAGTTTTAAGTTGGACCTTCTGTATATTTTAAGATTACAAATCAGCACAATATGGTGAAACACATAGAAAAATGGGTGCATGATCAAAGTCCTTGGAAAAATTCTGATGAATACCAACTCTACAACAACGAAAAGTTATTCAAAACGTTTAAAATTAGCAACAAATTAGACTATCACACAGTAAAATCACATGATAGTAGAAGATACAAAAAGAGGATCAGAGTGGGCACAGAAACCAGGAACCAAAGAGGAAATGCAGTCATGGTAACCATGTAGAACTGATCAAGTTCTTTAACTGAGAGTACTGATTGGGATGGGAAATTCTATTATAATAGTATGGACCAGAATTACAGAAGATTCTGTGAAATCTTTATTAAAGGGGTCAGAACATGGGTACCTCTAATGGCCAGCATAAGAAGAAGACTGAAATGCACAAATATGGTTTAACAAGAGATGTCACAAAGTGAGAGAGCTCTGGGGTGTATTATAAAGCAGGTATAAAAGACTTCAACTAACCAGGATTTGAAAGATACAGGTAAGTAAGGAATGAGTATTGCCAGGTAAGGTGTAAGGAGCCGAGAAATTTTGAAAAAAGCATTGTGGAAAGAAGTAAAAGACAAATCAAAACTTTAACTTAAATTCACAGGAACAACCTCTAAAAGAAACAGCAACTGATCTGGATAAGGGAATAGGAGGTAAGAATTCTTGAGGATGATAAGAATATATGTGTGGAGTTGAATGATAAGTTCAAAAGTGTTTTCACTGTGGAGGACTATAATGCACCTCTAAACCTTCAAGTTTCTATATCAGCAAGATGATACTGACTGGGACCAATTCTTCAAGCGATGCAGCACCAGAGGAACCAGAGGTCATAATAAAATGCTGGTTTAAAAGCTAGTTGGAAAGTATGTTAAGAAGTACTGGTTAAGTATTAGGGTGGTGGATGGTTGGAATAAATTAACCAATGAGGAAGTGAATGCTGGTAGTTTACAAAGGTTTAAAAGGCTACTAGATACAGGGCCCCATGAATTTAAAACAGAAACTTAGGTCTCAAAGCAACTTGACCTCGGATCTATTGCACTTGGCTAACGAGTTGTTCAGGTTCTGTGTACTGAATACAATCAAATCTCAGCTGAGGCTCCATCCTTTAAGGAATGGCAAGGATTAGCTTCCCAAGTGAATCCTTAGCAAACTACCAGAGCAGATGCCTATGAAACTTAGCCATGAGATCTGTCTGCACCTTCACTCTGATGATACAAGGTTACCTGATGATTATGACAGAAACATATGTTGAGTGTACAAACCAGAAAACAGCAACTGTAATAGTCAAAATTAATGCCCTCATTTCTGACAGGTAAACTAAGTAAACAATGTTCTAACATCACATGACACTGTCTGACAATATACCTAAAGTAAGAGTAAGATGTGGGACATATTTTAAGTAGAACACACGTAAGACATTCAGTTAATAATTCGTGGGTTACTCTCAAGGGTTAGCACCATCAAAATGCAACAGTGTGTACCACTCAGAAAAACCACCTCTATGATCAAAGTATCCCATTTCAAGTAAGCATGGTAGACCAATTATTGACCAAAACAAAATTCTAAGGCCACTGCCAAGGGGATGGAGTACATTACCGTTATGGGATCAGGATGGTCTGTGACAGATGTGTAGTAAGGCAGCATTTCAGTGGCTGTGAATTTGTTCTCTTTTGACCCAGGAAGCTGATTTTTCTTTCTGACTCAAGCACACTTGGACTGATCAAAAACATACAATCTCTCCATGTCACACATAATACTTGACATACACTTAATTCACACAAATCATTCTTCCTAACTCTAGATTTTTCTGCAGAGTGCTGTGCACTAGCCATGCCTTTCAGCAAAATAGTAGGAGCAATTGATAGAAGCAGTAGGTAGGAACATTAGACAGGTGCATTACATAGAAATGTTAGGTAGGAACATCAGCTGGGAGCATTAAGTAGTAGTAGTAGACTGGAACATCAGGCAGTAATAGTAGGTGGGAACATTAGGTGGGAGCCTCTGAAAACTCTGTGCTAGAGTTGCACTCTGCCAGTGGCCTGCTAAACGTGTGGCATTAAAGGCTAAGAAGTGGCACTGGAGTTCACCAATTATAAAGTCTCTTTTGCCATGGCCACCCCCTCAAGGGAGTTCCCACAGGGAGTAGGCACCAGAGATATATATAAATGCCATAATTACACAAGAAGCCTTACGTCTCACCACGAGTTAAATAAAAGGCTTGAAAAAATTACTATACTATGCTCATTAATTGGCAAAAATTTGTATCCCACTACTTTTGTCTCTGTCTATTAAGTACATGTTCTAAATCATTATGAATTCTCATCATTTAGTACTCCTACTTTATAAAACCAAATGAAAAATATCTTCTATCGAATATACAAATTTTTGCTATTATTTGCCCTAAGACCTAATTAGTTCATTATTTTGACTGAGGTGACTATGATAATGCTATAGTGTTTCTATCTTGTACTGTTCTTGAGTTACTGAAATAACAAGAACGTGTCCATTGAAAGGCTGACATTCACAGAAAAACACTTAGTTTAAACTCCACAACATTAGACACGCACAATATGAAAAATTATAAGTATAAACCTGCTTAAAAAATACAAATATATACAACAAGAATGTGTGGAATGGCATATGCATGGGTTGGCATGTAAGGAAAGGGATAAGTGGGGACTTCTGCCTTGGCCATCCCCTTGACAGGAGTTCCCAGAGGAACTGGGCATCAGAGTTACAGATAGATAGATAGATAGATAGATAGGCAGCAAAACAAATGGAACTGTAGTTCATTGTATCAGTATGATGAACTCACAAACACCTGAAAAACATTAATGATCCAAGACCCCTGAAAAAGAACAAATACAATCAGATGACAGGGAAGCATATTCAACATTTCTGTAGTCCTGAAGCACAGATCATGAAGTTAAAACATCACAGACTGAAAAGAACAGGAAAACTGGTCCACAAACCTGCACTGCAGAGGTGTGAACAAGTGAGTAATGTCAACTGGTGGCCAGGAGGCACAACACACATCGTCAATGATGTCAACATCCTGGGTAGGTTGCTGTGTGGTCCTTTGGTTCCTATGGATGAGTTATCATCCAGTTTCATAAATAATATGACAGGTGAAGTGAGTAAAATCCCATTAGATACATGCTGTTTATGGGGTAGCACCCACTTGTGAGCAAATGTCCTCTTTAAAGCTCATTGGGCTTAGTCTAGGCATAAGAAAAAGAAATTAAAAAAAGCTTTATGACAATAAAGAATCTGAGAATGTGATCAGCTGGCAGCATCAGATTGTGAATATGGTAAGTGGAAAATAAACAAACAAATGAAAATATCAGAACAAATTCATGCAAAATAAATATTATGCTTCTTCATAAAGCAGTCGTCTTTGATAATATGAACGCCCATTCCATTGAACGATTATTATATTAGTTGAATATAAGTTTTTTATAGCTCATAAAAATACAATGGGTGATTCAAAACATCTTGGGGCAGTTTCACCAAAATTAAGTTACAGATCTTCTGGATGACTTTTCCTGCATTGCAAGCAATGTATCACATGCACTGTCTCCCATCAAAATGACCACATTTCAAGAATGTATTTACCACTAAGCATTTGAAAAAATTGTAAATTTGTAAAGGCAATGATACACATCAAAAGAATTTTAATCAAAGTATAATTTATTTGTAAAGAAGTCATTTATAAACAAGAGAGTAGAACATTCTGTCATTCTATTTATACAATTCATAATGAGACCATTAAGTTAACAACCACAGCATCAGCAACTGACACTGCTTCAAGATGAATGATCATATGCAATTGTTTAAGCTGAAATCACTTATAGAGCTTTTTTATACATAATATAAAATTAATAATGTACAGTATCTTATGCTACTTTCTAATTTCAAACATCTGAACACAGTAAGTACAATTTCAGGCATATCTAATAAATATATAAAATTATATACCAATATGTATTTTCTTATAATAATCAAAACAAAATTACGTTTACAGACATACATTACATGAGATCATACTGGACAACATAGTTTACTTTAATGTAGAAACAAAGGATTTCATAACCCTGCCAAGAATCAACATAAAAAAATATTTCTAAAATAATGTTAATGAGGTGGAATCCTTAAGTGCCCTGTACTGGCCCAGCAGGAATCTATAATACCAAGTAATATCATACAATTCATCATGATAAATCACTTCTCAAGAAATTTTGTCATATGTTCTACTCTTTTATGCTATTTACACTTATTTCACTGATACCATTGTATACAACACATGTTTTAATTCAACTTTGCATAATTTTTCTATGCACTATGATATCTAGGTGGGGGAATTTCTACATATCGAGAAGGAACCTGAAGTACTACAAAAACATCATTAGCAAAAACCCTGTGAAACGGTGCAGGGCTTCTATGGAACAATCTTGGACAAAGTGATGGTTTGTGTTTATTTTCTGGTTCCTCTACATCCCAAATGTCAACCATCCCACATCCTGGTCGACTCTTGCGAATACACCATGACTCTTCTAGCACCACATAGTTCACCTTCATGGAGAGAAGGGTTTCATATACACTTTCTGCAGATCTTCGACTAAAAATACTATACACTTTTTTGGTCCGGTCTCTAAGTCCTGCATGTTCATAATGAGGATGGTTAACTATAGGTCTCTGCGTAGAAAGGAGAAGATTGGCCATAGTAGACATAGGACCAGCAAACACAGCATCTTCATGTGTTTCTGACTGAATCCATTCAATTACCTCTTCCAATTCAGGATTGCTATATTCTCCCACAATGGATCTCTGTTCACTGATATTCCTAAAGCCTCGTACACACATCCCACTCACTAACACAGCCAAAATTGCAATGTGAATTTCTCTTCGTTCTATCACTCTCCAATATTTTTTACAAGCAAGCAAAGAAGCAACAACACACAACTGAGGAGTCAAAAAAAGTTTCAAACGCATGATAAGACTTGCCATTACCGCATAGACAGCCAACATTGCACTATTATATATGACTCCAGGATCAACACCAGACCATAAGGGGGTTTTCACTTCCGCACTTTCTTCTTCTAATCGTTGTATCATGTTGTTCTTGATTTTATTAAGGGTACTGATCAGGACAGCACCTCCAACCATAGCTACACAGGGAATTAACAAGGTTTCATTCAATCTATACAATGACTCTTGAGGGAGAAAGTCAAATTCTGGGGAGCAAGTATAAAGAAGTGTATGGAAATCTGAATAATTTGTGAATTTAGCTTTCACTATATTAATTATATGAGCATCATCCTCAATACCAAATATCCGTGATAGCTCAATCTTACAAGCAGTACAGGAGATGAAAAGAAAAGCTAACTGAACACCAGTATTAGTTGGAAATGGAAGGTGCTGAATTATAGGTTCCATAAAAAGATAGAGCAGTAGCACTCCCAACAAGCATCCAGCTAAAGGTGAAGAAACCAAGAGTGCATTACCAAACTGGAGCACAACGTTATTAAGGAACCCATAGGAAATGCCTAAAAGTACTAACAACATTGGGAGAGGATTGATAATACCTATGGTATACATTGCATATACTATTCCTACTACAGCTACAACAGTGAACTGAGCAAACTGCCAACAGAGAAGGTATACCAAAGTAATTGTACCCAGTATAAGTGGGCGAGTCCACACTGGTCGCGGAGCACGTACCACATGAGTCACAGCAATATTTAGGGCAATGCTCCACGGAAAAGCAAAACTTTCCCTCAAAGGTGGCGTCCACTGTATCCGTGTAGCCTCCCCATGGTTAAAGAAGAAACAAATTATGGTAATGAATCCTCCCAGAAGGTCACCACTTAGTGCAGTACCCTGAATAAAGAGAAATGCAGCAGTGAAGCCAGCACTCACCCATACTCCTGCTAGATACCAATAGGCTGGATCACCCAAACCTTCGCAGCTGATAACTGGGGCAAGTCCTCCACCCCTGCTTACTTGCCAGCACACACGCATTTCCAAACCCAACCAGGATGTTACTGCATTAAAAATACGATATGTGCCTCCAAGAACAAGCTGAAAAAGAACAAATGAGTTACTCATCTACAACACCAGAGAAAACTCTACATAAAAACTACAAATCATACACTTACAACATAGAAAAAATCACAGCTGGTAATTCAATTTGAATATAACCAAACTTTTTTGTACCTTCATCTTTAAAGTAATTTTTTTCATTATGATATTGTCTAGGCAATACCCCAAAGGGAATAACAAAAAATTCTAAACTAGAGAAGCCATAAAAATAATTTGGGAATAACAAAAAATTCTAAACCAGAGAAGCCATAAAAATAAAAGTCTTTTGGGTTTAAGCTTCTGTTCAAGCATATTAGACCCTACAGTCATTTACCAAATTCTTTACAACAATGAATAAAGTGGTCACTCTCCCCCTATAGCAAAAAAACACTTAAAACCAATAGTGATAAAGATATCAAAATGTCATCTTGACTCTAATTACTAACTGGTTGTACAAAGCCACCTTATACCCTCTGCATCCAAGTGTCTACTAATACAGCACTTTTCATACAGGAATGATAGCTACAGTAATGAAGGGATCATTTATAGAGGCACATGCATTGTGATCTGTTTCTCTATCATCCCTTTATGGAGAGAAAATGGATAGAATTATTCTATGTTAGTACAAAACCTTAGCTTTGAACTGAAGCCTTCCCATGCATATTCTAAACCCCCAGTGTCATGATTTTGAATTTCATATCTTTGAATAAAGTACATGAATATGACTATTTTGTCATGTTAAATATGTGGCGACTAAGATTCTACAAAGGTAAAAGTAGTTAAGCTCAAAAATCATATTCTATACCATAAAATGAATCTCCTGTCTGTCCATATCCAGCATGCTGACATGGTGATGAAGTTGCCAGATGCATGACAACTTTCCCTTCTACATAAATTCCAATAATTCATCCATTTCCTTAGCAAGACAGAAAGTAATGGCTGCTCCGGTGAAAAGTTTTCAGGAAAATATTTCATTGTTTGAATGGGATGGTTGTTTGGGCAATATGGGAGGTATGAAGAGGATAATAGTGGGTATGAATCGTTACATCACTGAAAAATGTCACTACATCATTCAGAGTGCAACAGCCAAGGAGGGAGGGAATGGTGGTGGTGGTGAGGGATGGTTTGGTGATCAAAGAAGGGGAGATTAGTGTGGTAGCCAGAGAGGGAGTAAATGATGATAACTGAGGGAGTGGTGGCCAGGGAAGGAAGATATGGTAGATAGACTGGGAGGGCATGGTAGTGGTGAGGAAGGGCTAAGGATGGAGGTGTGGTAGTGAGGGAGGGTGTGATAAACATGGAGGGAAGGGATGGTGATGGTAAGGGAGGGTGTGGCTGCCAAGAAGAAAAGGCATGGTGGTGATGGTGAAGATGTGGTAGCCAAGGAGGGTGGAAGTGGTAGTGGTTAGGAAGGATATGGTTGGCAGGGAGGGAAGGTGTGGTGGTGGTGAGGGAGGGAGCAGTGGCTGAGGTAGTAGAGCATGGTGGCAGTGGGAGATGTTGTGGTATAGCCCTCTATAAACACAAGTGGTTCCTGAGGCCTTTGTACAAATCATCATTCCTGAACATCTAAGTAAAGTGGATGAACTGCTAGTGAGCTATGTAAAGCAGAGTAAAATATGAAAAAAAAAAAAAAAAAAAGGACTTACAGCCCAAACTCCAGAACCCCTAACAAAGAAAATATAACAATAACAATAATGATACTGATATTAGTACAGATAAAATACCAATATCACCTTTAAACTGAAAATTGCATTTAAATGACAGATCAAAAGAAAATTTAGTAAAAAATTTTCAAAAAAAAAAATTGTATACTAAACCACAAAGGCTGGGAGAATTCAGCACTTGCTCATACAGACTTGAACATACTGTCATGAGTGTTCAAGTGCTCATATATTTGATATTTCCTAACATTACCCCTTGAAAAACTTTACATAACCTTTAAGTTCTTTATAATTAAATATAAATTTCAGGAATGGATGTCTTACCTGATATCATATCCATGTCGAACAGAAAATAAAAAATTCCTAAAGGAAATCCTGTTTATAACTGAGAGGAGTGGCCGTATCAAAAACTGACCAATCAGTGTACATCATCTCTTGGGAGTCATGTGAGTTCTGACAAAGTTGTCAATAGCAACAGAGACAGAGAAATCTAAGAATTCTATTTACAGTAAGCTACATCTAATGAACAGCTGCATGACAAATTCATCAGATTTATACACAGAAAGTTACAGAAGCAAAAACATAACCTCTACCCTACTCACTGATCATGGACAGGTACCTTGATATACCCTTACTGCTTTTGGCTTGACAATGGCATGGCTATCATATTATTGTGAATCAACAAACAAGATCATTCTATACCAAAGTTGAGCACCCATCCCTGATTCCCCTGACCTTGTGCTTATTTGCAATAAGTGTATGACAGATGGCAATTATGTAGAGGTACTACAGGCACATATAATGCAACAAAGCCGCCAGCATGAGAGCAGAGATCAGCCAATGAGCATTTGTATGATAACTGAGGTGAATTATTTCATAAATAATTTATGGGAATAAAAATATTTTGTATGTTACTGGCAGATTTTACCTTTTATCACTCAGATAATAACCAACCTTTATCCATACAAGAGTGGCAGCTATGAGGAATTGTTCTTTAATATTAGCTATTCAAGGGCATTTCAATAAAGAAATTTTCTTTTTCTTGTAGCACCATCCTGTTTAGAGGTTACCTGAAGGCCTAACAGATCCAATCTGGGTCATGTTATAATTTGCTTACTCAAGTGCTACCCACTTCACTCTTCAGTCCATGAAACAAGCTTATTTCTTACTAATGCACATCTGCCTTACAAGGTCTACCACTATGCTTATGTAACAACTTGTATTGTGCATTACTTATTAAAATCTACTTAGGCAAAATTACTGTATTTCCCATCATATAAGGCACACATGAGAGAGAACCTACCTTCCAGTATTTTTTTTTTTTTTTTTAAGGCTCCAGTCACGGACAAAAGTCCACATCAAGGCCGGGCCCTAATTGAAATATAGA
>JAYMFT010108394.1:0-13581 GCA_038088735.1 Panulirus argus | reverse complement strand
AGAGAGAGAGAGAGAGAGAGAGAGAGAGAGAGTGTGTGTGTGTGTGTGTGTGTGTGTGTGTGTGTGTGTGTGTGTGCTATCTTTCTAGCTATTTTGTATGTTCACTTCTCATGTTTCTTCGCCTTTTACGGACAGTCGCTTCGATTTTTCAGTCTGGATATGTCATTCATGTCTTGCGTTCCTAAACACACTAGTACTTTCTCCTCTGTTACGACCATCCTCACCCTACTGCTGCTCACCTCCTTCTCCTCCTTCATCCTCCTCACCCTCATCTCTGTAGAAGCTTTCTCATTCCTCCATCTTACCCCAGTTCTTATCCGTCCTTTCCCATCCTATTTGGAAATCCACTGAGAAATAAGGGGATGTCTCAAATGCAATCTTTTCCCATTCCTCCCACGATCCCCCGGGGATCTGGATTTAAATGTTCCCTTCGATATCGCCCTGAAGACCCATTACTTCTCACCCAGGAGACAGATTCGGTTAACAACAATCCGTAATTTATCTTCGTGACTCGCTCAAAGTCGCCTGACGTCCACTCCAGATTCTCTTAATATTTTTCTCCCCCCTGGCTACGCCATTCCCTTGTGCTGTAGTTTCTCTTTAACCGCTCTCATTCACGGTGTAGGAGGTAATGCTGGCGTCTTCCCAGATTCTAGGCATGTCAATAGGCAGTCGCTAAGCCTGTGTCCAGACTCTGACGGTCACACTTGTCGCAGGATCGGTGTGTCTTCCCTGTTGGGGCCGTAAACGAAAACGTCTCGTCGGAGGCAATTTCAATTCCAAGTTCCCATTTGGTTTATTAGCCAACCGGCGGTGATAGTAACGCTGCTTCACCAACGCAGTTCTTCCTATTTTCTCGTTTCTTGTCTTTTACTCTTTGTAAAGATATACAGCTTTTCGTTTCTTCCGATGTGTCCTGTGCATGGCGGCGGGAGCTGGATTTATGAGTCCCGAGAGAGAGGTGGTGTGAGCCTCCCCAGACACATCTGGTCAGGTTAATTCCTCTCCCACACTCTCTCTCCCGTCCTTTTTTTTTTTTTTCCTTGCCTTCCTGTATATGTTTCCATTCTGCGTCTTCCGGCTTCAAGAGGCGATGCACGAAACAATATGATCTACAACGAAGCCTCACCCAATTCATACTTCACTAAAGAATTGGCAAGAAAAGCTCCTGCTCGCAGATGTAAATTTGAATGCATCTTACAGCCGGATGTCTCAAGATGAAATACAGTTGCCTCAGCCCTAGCAATATATTCCTGTTAACTGAGAAGTGAACTTGTATTAGTTGATATTTATTACAACACCTGGTGAGGAGCATGAGCCTCTCTGCAGGGTATTTATGAGGATGCGAGATGCTGCAGGCGAGGCAACGGGGGTGGGGGGACGGGGCGCTAACGTAAGCTGGCGGCCAGATTTACGACACCTCTGGGACGCGGCGCCCCTGGGAGACGCCCCTGCCAGCCTCAGCTGGGCCCACTAATGCCCGCTCTCTGCTACTTATTCTAATTTCCAGACGGTGATCAAAATTCACTTTAAGAAGAAGAGGGTTGAAAAGCCTTGATGGGAGGGAGGAAAACTAACCCCTTTACACTCCCACCCCCCTCCATCCCCCGAGTGTCTGAGAGCCCTACGGCAGCGACGGGCCTTGTGTCAACAGCAGCGGGAAGGCTGAGTCTATCGGTTGGCGTTAGTGTAGCTTTTATGACGTGTGTTTAACCTTTGTACTGGGTGCTGGCTTGACTCCTTCCGCACGAAGATTCTTCCCTTTGTGCATGAAGGGAAGTCCCTTGAACAAGACTGCACGATTCCTGGATATGATAGCGTGACCTTTAAACTGACCCTTATAGGTGAAAAACCTAAGCGTAGCCGTATTTTCATGCTCGAAAGGCGTGCTGTCATGCTGAAGCTGATAACCATTCAGCCGTCAGTAATGATCAGGTTAAGCTACATATATAGAACATGTTTGCATGATACCGCATCTGAATTCCAGTCAATTTATCTTTGATGATAAAGTGTCAGTTGGTTGATGTCTATCCTGAGATTATTAGTCGGATGTGCTACAACGTACGGTGAGCTCTCTCGCCTCACGCCTGATTCGTGACGCTGTGTATATCTTGTCTAACATTCTCTGGTCATCTACTGTCCTTACATAGGATTCCAGTCACGTCAATGTCTAACATCCTCTATCTTTCCGTCTGATGAAAATGATTGCGCCTATTGAGACTAGAGCTCGGTGAACGAAGAGGACCTGTGATCAAAGTGGGGACGAGAAAACATATATTTAATATGGAAACAGATGTACATGCAACGAGAAAACATAAAAAAGAAAACAAAGATAATGTTCATGAAGGGGATCATACCCTGCCACGTCATCTGTGCCTGAACACTAATATGTAACGAAGAAATGTCTTTCTATCTAAGAAAGAGTCAACGTTATAAGAGATGAGAAGTATTCAACGAAAATTTTTTAATGCATAAGTGTTGAGCAGGTTTAACAATGAATTTTGTGGCCAGATAAAATGTTGCTGAAGAAGAGTCTTTATCAAACGGGAGCGAAAGATCGTCCTGATCACACGCCAAAAACTCTCCTCTTTCGTTGCTCCGATTATACAGTCTTTCTTCTTCTTTATATGGAGTAGTGCCCTCACATTTTGGAAAAATCTAGTTGTCCTTACTCGTCTCGGTTTAAAGAAATGCAGTCTTGCTTATCATCGTCTCACTTGCCCTTCGCCGCAGTACTTTCTCTCTTACACTTCATATGGGAACCTGCAATTGTGTATCCCCAAGTAGACCAGGTAATACTCTGCAGGCTGTTGTGTGGTCTCTGGCAATTCAAGGGTTGGCTATTGTGGTGTTCTGTTTCTTTTACTTCGCCTGGAAGCTTTGGGACTCCTCCCATTCCTTTCTTAATACCCGCGACCTGCTCCTTTTTCAGAAGTCGTGGATTATTTTCCTCTTCTTTTCCTTCTCTGACTGTTCAGCCCTTCTAAAGTGTGATGCAGTGTAAGGTTTGGCCTTGATGAGGACTTTGCATCTTGACCAGAGCCTGTGACACAGAGAAAAAACTCTAAATACCTCCATCGATCACGAGCCGTACTACTGATAAGACGAATAGATATGTCTAACAATGTTGAACATCACCATTATTGTTATCTATGCTCATAATCACATTTGGTAGTCTCAAAATTGTTATTAGTGGCATTGTTGATAATTACTGTGGCGGTTTTCACGATTGCTTTCAGTTAGATACATAAACACTGTGGCCAGGTTGATTATTGTGATAGATATCTATTGATGTTTTAGGAATTTGTCATCTCTGTTAATGATTACTGATAGGATTAATTATGTTCTCCTTCTTGATAGTTTCGGTTAATAGCTTCATCAATAAAGTATCCATATCAAGTTATTCTGTTTGTATCGTTGATATTCACCGTCAGCAAGAAAGTTTATCTTTCTGTTCTCTTGGTCCTACTTTTCATAAATGGTAATACTATTCACATTTTGTTTGCAGTGTTTATAATACCTGTTAATACTTTCTTAGTTACATCAGTGGTTACCATAATGCTAGCTTTAATGAGTACCAGGTGGAATCCCACAGCATTTGTTTAGTAGAGGGAAGCGCGGCGTAGTTCCTTTTCGACGACAATATTGTGCTGTGAAAACGCTTCATTTTCTTTGACAGGAGCGAGCCCGTCCGCATTCCACATATTTCACACCGACAAACTATTTCTGTCCATGGCGTCACACACCCTAACTCGTGTATGTAATGACTACATTTCTTTTTCTTTTAGGAACAATGTTCATTATTCTTTCATGGCTTGTTAGATTATAAGCTAAATTATAGAAAGAAAAAAGTGGTTATTATCAGAAAATGAAATCTTAAGAATTAAAGGTAAGCTTGTTGCTTGCTACTACACGTTCTGTGGGCCTTAAGACTGGAATGCACACAATAGTTTCACTCGATAATTAGGAGAGAAGGAATGTGATCCCTTGGGAAGGCTACTGTTTACGCGTTATGTCGGGCGAAGTCGTAAATCTGTTGCTGTTTATCTACCGCTTTAATCGAGCCAATACATTTCGAGGTGCTGTTCCATCAAGCTCTTAAAGCTTGCACGATAAATCTATAAAAAAATATTTACATTTACGATTACCTACTCATTTTTTATGTATATCTAAAATTTTGATTCTATTGTTCTGCCGAACGCAAATGATGCAGGACATCCATATCCATTTACACACACACACACACACACGAACACATTGTGGTAAATGAAAGTGGAAAAAGAGCAGAGATGAGACCAGATTCAAACAGGAGTTATAATCATGGATTCACGATTTCTACTGCAACAGAAAGTGGGAAATGGGGTTTAGCAGCCAGGAATCAAGGTACTGTGGTTGAGGGTTCTTTGAAATTTGCATTGGAGTAGGCGCATGGGTAGCATTAGCCTCAGATGCAGAGCGAAGTTAGAGAAATGAGGCAGGAGTAGTGCAGAGAGCTACCACACCCTCTTCCAATACCGCCACCTCCTCCGTCTATGGCCACTACACCCTGAACTGCTAATAACATTGTTCAGTGGTTCCAAGCACTCGCCCCGCTATTTTCCCTTTCCATGCTTACCATTTTGCCGGCACAGCCTTCCCGTTCATTAGTAAAATATTTTCCCGGAAATATTTCATTCCAGCAGCCAGCAATTTCCATCCTGCCAAGGAAATGGACGAATTATTGGTTAGTGTTTGTCAGGGTTAGATGTTGTGAGTTTGGCAACTTCCTTGTTGTGTCTACAGAGGAGGGACAAGCGGACAGACCGGAAATCCTTTTTATAACATTAAGAGAAAGGAAATCTGGATGAATTGCTGCATGTGGACTGTGGGAGACCATTTGACACCGTACCACATAAGAGGTTGCTAAAGACACTGGATCTTAAGGCAGGAATGAGGGGGGAGACTACTTCGGTGGATGGAAGATTAACTTAGTGGAAAGGAACAAAGAACTCATCCCAGAGGAGCCTTCATAAAGTGTTGATGAAATTCACCTTAAATAGATGCAAAGTAATAATGATAGGACGAAGTAATACAAGGTCTCAATATAAACATCATCTAGAAAGGTATAAGCTGAAGCAGTACGTCTGTGAGATGGATTTAGAGGTAAATGTCGTCCCTAACCTGTCACTAGAGTCCCACCTAAGGGGAATGCTGAAGGAGACAGACTGTCTGCTGGCAAATTTAGAATGACACCCAGTCTATGGATAATAGACATCCAGTTGTTTGTTCACATCTAACATTAGGTTAAAACTAGAGTGTGCTTCTCAAGCTTGATTACCACACATGAAGAAGCACAAGGAGGGCAACAAAAATAGGAAGAGAAGTAAGAAACGTTAGTTAGAGGGTAAGGTTAGAGGCTTTGACTTTGTCTCTCAGTGAAGAGAAAAGAACGAGGGTGACTGGATGACAACATTTAAATATCTAAACTAGTGTGATGACATTTAGTAAGCAGTTTTTCAAACGATGCAAAGGTAACACAACCAGAGACCATAACTTGTAATTCAACATGAGACTTTTCCTAAAAGACGTAAACAAGTACCTCTGTACTATAAGAATAGAGGATGAATAAGTTAGAGTGCTTGATGATAATGTGAATGATGACAGCAAAATGATGTTTAAAAAGTTGTATCACAAAATGAGGCTATGAGATGGAATCCCACGGGTATAGAGTGCGCGCGCACACACACTCACACACACACACGTGTAGCGGTTGGCGATACTGACACTGAGTCAACACGGGGCAGCCCAGGGTCGGACCTTTCAAAGTAGTGGAAGGAACATACGTGTCAATGCGTATAAGACGGTCTTGTCTCAAAACGAGGCCGTAGTAGTGGAGCGATGACATAATGAAGTGCTTATTTTCTAAGAAAGTTGCACGTAAGAAACTCGGAGACAAATAACCAGCATGACAGTAAATTAGGGAAATTTTCGTAGGAAAACTAAGAGACTTATTCGTCAAAGCAAGAGTCATTACGAAGCGTACTTGCTGAAAATAGGAAAATACAAGCAAGAGTCATTACCCAGTCCAATGAGTCACTGATGACAGAAAACGCTGTTTTGACTCAAGACGACAAAGCCGTGGCAAATATTTTTTTGCATCTATATGTACAATTGAAGATACAACTCATATCCCTAATCTAGTTCCATTGCTAAGAGAGGAAACGTTTTGAAACTCTGAAGTAACAGATAAAGATATAGTATCATCGGTAAATGGTATAACAGTAAGTAAAGCGGCAGGTCCAGAAATGTTGCATCGGAGTACACTGAAGGAGGCAAGAAATGGGATAGCTAAACCATTGGCTGCTCTTTTCGACAAGTCGTTTGCTTCGGAAAATATTCCAGAAAAACGGAAATTTGCCAATGTAACCTCGATATTCAAAGGAGGTAACAAATCACCGTCCGAAAATTATTATTCAATTAGCTTAACGCCTTTAGTTTGTTGGCTAATTCGGGATAAGATTGTAAAACATTTATAGAACCACCACCCAGAAAATGATTCTTGGCATGATTTTCGACGAAATCTTTTATGTATTACAAATCTGATCGATATTTTTTTTTTTATGAAATAATCACTGTGCATGATAAATGTAAAACAGTTGATATCACCTATTCATGTTCTCAAAAAACTTTCGATAAAGCTGCACATCAAAGGCTACTAACTCAAGTTAAGTCACACGGTATAGGAATGAGTGTACTTCGATAGGTAGGGAATTGGCTAACTGGCTATAAGCACATAAGCACAGAGTAGTGATTAATGGTCAAACCTCAGAATAGTTAGACGTAACAAGGTGTAACACAAGGATCAGTCTTGGTACCGGTTCTCTTTCTCATATATATTAACGCTACTTATAATCATAATGGGCTTCACTTTAAGATCTCTAAATCCGCGGATGATACCTGGTTGGGAAATAGTTCTACAACAGAAACTGAACGTTTTCAGCTTCAAACTGACGTAAATAAGTCTGTGGACCGACCTAACAAGCGACATATGAATTCTAATACTGATAACTGCAAAGTTTTACATATCGGTAATAAAAATGAAAAGGCAAGAGCAATATGAATACTGTTGAGCTACAAAACGTCAGTGTGGAAAAGGACTCAAGTGTAATTATCTCTGATGACCTAAGGCCAAACAAACAGTGCAGAAGCAGTAAAAGGGTGAGGAAAATTCTTGAATTCATAGGAAGGACTTTTGAACCTAAGTCTTGGAAAAATATTTTCGCTCTTTACAACTCATTAGTTCCCTCTCCCCCAACCGCTCCCCCATCTTAATACTGTGTTCAGTTTTGGTCACCATACCTGAGGAAAGACATAGAGAGAATGGAAACAGTTCAGAGGCAAGCTATCAAGATGATTCCCGGCCTGAGAAACAAATGCTATGAGAGCCGACTAGATGAATTAAATCTATTTAGCCTCGAAAAGAGAAGGTTGAGAGTTGATATAATATAAATATTCAAAATCATTAAAGGCTTCTATAATCTCGATAAAACGAGTTACTTAAGGATAACTTCGTTTAATTTTACTTGTATTAATGGATATAGATTAGTGGGCACACCTTCACCTCGAATGAGGTGAAGTACTTTTTCTTCAACATGATTTTCAACATATGTAGTGATTTACTATTCAGAGTAGTTAAAGAATTGCCATGGATAGGTTCAGGCATTGTCTTAACAAATATTTTGCTTTAAATCCACGACTAACATTATTTGAACCCCCTTAGCTACAAGATAAGTTTGCAGGTCTTCCTTTTTAGAAGATTTGCTTTTCTACTCCTACCACAATAATCTATTAGTTTCTGTTCTCATCCACTATCACAACAGCCTCGTTAGGATCCAGCAGTCTGTTACTGTTTGAATTAAGTTGTATTCTGTTACATTTTCACCTTCATTTACGATCCTGCCAACACGTACGGTAGGGAAGCGTAATATGGAATAAAGAATTTGTAATTATCCTTTAATCAATACGGGGAGAGCTCAACACTTGCGCGATTCCATCTCCTGAACCTTCGTTATTCTTATACGACTTTTTAAGCTTTGAGTGTTGCAGTGACCGCTCTTCTCCTGCCCTGTTCCCAGAGACAAAATTTATGTTGAAATTTTTGGTAGCACAGCAGACTTCAAAGCCAGATAGCAGAGCTGTTTGATGTTGCTGAAAGCAGTAACAATAACAAAGCTATGACAACAAAAGCAGGGTAGCACTGAAGGAAACAATAGTAGCAAAAAAAAGAAAAACCAAACCAACAACATTGGCAACAAAAACTTGAGTGAAAAAAAAGCAACGTCGGAGCTTAAGCAGCTAAAGCAACAACAACAAAAACTCGTAACAATAGAAACAACAAAGACTCGAGTAAAAAAAATGTGGCGAAACCTAAAGTAAAATGATAACCACCAAACCGAAACCAGCAACAAGATCGACAAAACGTAGACAAAAGAAGTTCAATTGCACTAGACACAACAGTAGTGGAAACAGAACTACTTACTCCACATGACTGCAGTTAGGATGCCGTATTGCCATGACTACCAGAGGTCAATTTCAGCCACAGTGAGAGTGCCACTTGCACCATGGATGAAGGGCGTCCTACTAACGCTGTCGGCATCCAGGAGTGAACGCTGGTCCTTACGTCTTGAGCTCGCTCTTCTCTCCGCGGCACCACGGCGTGTCCGCTAACTGTGGTGCGTTTCATTTGTTTGCATTTTACCGAAACATCACATAACGGAGATACTATTCAAACACGTCCTCTTTGAACTTTGAAGAATCCAGATTACTCCGAGTGGCTCGGACAAAGCTCTGAGACGAGGACACGGATCTATAAACTTGTGGGATTCGCAGCTATATCATCACCCACCGAAGTTTTACAACAAAAGTGCGTCTCTCACGGTGGCCCACAGATGAAAGCCCCTCTGAATCACACTCATAAGCTCTTCACTTTGTGCTCCATCATCAAACCGACCCTGGGCTTCAGAACCAGAATCTAATGTACCCAAAACCCCAGGCGATACAGCATTAATTTCCTAAAGTGATTCAGCCATTCAAGACTTTTTCCAAAGAGTTTCCAAAGTTATTTGGCAGTTAATTTCTGGAATGGACTTCCTTCCTGTTTAGTCATGCATTTTATCTTTCACTCGCCAATCTACGACACGGCTTTGAACCTACGCCCACTCCCCCACCCCCTCCACCACCCTCCTGGAATACTTTGTTCACTGAGGCCGCTGCTCCTACACACTCTCCTCTCTTTGGGCAAAAGACAGATCTCTTGTTTTGAGCATATTTTGAAGAAAATGGAAAGATAAGAATAGGAAAATGAGAGAGAGGGAGAGAGAGAGAGAGAGAGAGAGAGAGGGGGGGGGGGGGATTGTACAGCTAATGTACATTTAAGACACGAAGGAATCTGTTGATATCCTTATCTTCCCACATATTCCCATAAACCACGCCTCCTTCTCCACTACTGCAGTTCATTGTCCTAGACATTTCTCATGTCTTAAGCAGAGTGCACCAGAGGTTTATCATTCCTCCCGCTATACTGCCTCCCAGACAGTTAACAATGAGGTGGGCGGCGGCCTTGATAATTGCTCAGTTTTCAGCATCTCGCCGGCGTTGACGAAAACACGGTAAACAGAATCGTTATAAAGTGAGTATAAAGAATTATGCTATACTGTTTTTCCGTTCTGGTAATGAAAATTTTTGAGTCTTTCAGAGATTTTGACTGGTACAGCATATTAACTACATAGCATTGGCCAGTAGATCGAACAACAAACTAGCGTTCAGGGATAAGTGCCTTTCCACCGCACTGTATTATGCAGCCGGTATCATGATCTGGATGTCAAGATACGGATATCTATAGTTAAGGAGTTATGAGCGTCAAATTTTTATGGCCATTTGACTTTTTTCTCTTACGTGTGACTGTTTATTTTTTCATCAGCAGAGACGGTACGGGCAATTGAAGCCCTAATCGAAGCCATTTCATTAACGCTTTATATATATATATATATATATATATATATATATATATATATACCCTAGCTTGATCCAGGTACCCATTTACCATCCCTTAGGGTAGGATGAACAGCTGGATTGACTTGTGGACCGACTGCTGTAACCAGGATTTGAACCTATTCACTCGACACTGGGCAGCCCGTGAATGTGCTAGGGTGAGGACCGCTACACCACAGAGATCCATGAATTTTTTCACTAATTCCGTCAGTGTGTCGCCTAAAACTAGAACTCCGGGCGCTACACAGTGAAGAAATACCATAGTGGTGTAGGGTTTCAGCGCCCCTAAATAGGTTTCTAGGATAAAAACCTTTGTCTTTGAATTTCAGGAAATTCAAGCAGGATGAAGTGATGGTTCTCTGGGTTTCTAGGATTCTTCAATCAGTCTGATGCGCCGGAACAGCCGGGTTACCTAGGAGCCTCCGATCTGGGGCTTTAGTGGACGTCCAGTCGAACCAATATGTTGGGTCTCCTAAATCCCGTAGCTCTGGCGTCGTCCTCAAAGAATCCAGTGGTGCAGAGGAAGAGGCGGGCGACCAGAGGCAACTTTACATTTGATTCCTGGTGGCAGTGGTGGAGGTGGTGGCGGCGGCGAAGGATCACAGAACTGGAGGAAATATATTGCCTGAAATGAATATAAAACTGAACGAGAGGAATTACGAAGAACTTCGTGCAGATGAGGTGCAACTACAAGCAAGATACAAGAATTAATACAATAGATAGGATGGACAAGTGTAACGAGAAAGTATGACAAGTAGGAACTGATGAGGCAACCTGATTCATGAACTTCTTGCCCCAGTAGCTTGATCACGTGAAGTCCGATGAAAAGAGAAATGTAAGTATAAAGCTCCTATTATCATAAACTTTTAAATTTTCATGTGTATCTTTACTTAAGATCTCTGGATAACACATGACTTATTCGAAATTTGAATCTATACCTGAATGCATGAAGAGAAGCACCAGAGGCGAGCGCACCAGCGCAGCCAGCACTCGGAGCGGAAGGCGCAGCATGACGCGTGCAGCGGCAGTTGTGGCGGGCTGGAGGCAGCGCCCCACCTCTGATACTGACAGATGGCCTGCCGTTCTCCCACGGCCACACGATGATAAACAGCGGATGCTAGAGTTATGGCCGCACTCTGGCCCGTGGCGGCCATCCTAGTGGAGCCATCAGGGCATCCTCACTACTTCTCGTTATGGCCGATTTACACAAGGCTAGTTATGGAGATTTCGCCGGCTGCTCTTACCTCCCTTCCAGGCTTATGATAACCTCCAACCGCAGCCTTACGAGGGATTTGCTATGCCTTCATCACTCACGCCAGCAGCAACTTGTTTTGCCATCTTTATGGTTCTGTCAGGGTCACGCAAGAACGAGTAGGAACTGACGATTAAATTGCAACCTGTCTCTGGTAAAATGTCATTGTATACTGGGGTCCGCACCACCCTCGCTAACGTCACCTCATGCCATGAAGAATTCATCGTCCCCTAGTCGCGGGTCAGCGTTCCGACCTGATCGGCTCATCCGAGCACGTACATACTAGAACAGTGCCATCTTAACCATTGTGAGTATCATGGACCTCCGTGGTGTGACGCATTCACGGGCTGCCCAGGATCGAGCGCATAGGTTTGAACCCTGGTTAAGGCAGTCTGTCCACAGTTAACTCGGCTATTCATCCAACCCTAGGGTTAGGTCGATAGTTTGGGTACCTGGCTCGGGCTAGAGTATATATATAGCGTTAATGAGATTGCTTTGATTAAGGCCTCAGTTGCCCGTGCCATTTCAGCTAACATAAAAAAAAGAAAAATAATCAAGAGCGTTTGTGTAAGTACTGATAAATCCCACTCTCTCTGTTGTGGTTATAGGGCCCTTTAGTTTAACCAAGTACTGAAATATCAGATGATTACATAACGAGGACGATTGATCTGCTCTGAGAAAATTCAGATCTAGAACCATAAAGAATCCCAGCCATATTCCTCAAAAATATATAAATAGCAAAAACAACGAGGAAAAGTTCGAATGAAAGCAAAATTGCAGACATTACATACTGGCATATGTACGCAAAGGAGGATCCAACCTCATACCTAATACATACAGACCAGTTGGTTGACTTCGTATTTCAAGAAAGTCTTTGAGTTACAAAACAACACGTTGCTGAACATCACTTCAAGAACAGCTAAATAAATAAATGCCAACATGGATTTGTACCTGGAAAAAGTACTCACAGCCAATCATTAGTTCATTAAGATGACATATGGGAAAAACTCATGCAAGGAAAAAGAATGAATGCCATTTTTCTTGACTTAGGCAAAAGCATTTGACAAGGTAAACTGCAGGATTTCGCTACAGAACGTAGCTCAACAAATCACTGAAGGTAAGACAGAAAGATGTATTAAAGAGTCTCTGACTACTAGAAAGTTAAAAGTACTGGAGAACTTCAATTTAGCGAACATATATAAAAAGGAGAAGGTGGGGGGAGGTACCGTTAATGCCGACTGTCAGTTAAATTCGGATGGTTTCTTATGATGTATTATACATTGTACAGCAGTAACCATATCTTATGATAAGAAAATACAATAACATGAAACAAACATTGTAAATAATGTATCAAAAAGTCCCTTTACTTAATTGTTCCGTCTGATAAACTAGTTTATGTTGCCGTGATCGATAGCGGAGACCCATAATAGGTTTTGCTTCAGAGTCTGAGGAGTAGTAATGCTTCCGTGCCCTCTTGTTAGTACAGGATTGAGGTAAGGGGCTGTGGTGTTCCAGCGGCCTCTTACCAGTAAAGAACTGTACTAAAGGAGGATCAGCAACAGCAACAAGTTTGGAAAAGGAGCTAAGTCTCAACTGAGCTTCATTTTCAATATGGACTATTTTCTTGGGATTGGCGGACAGAGTTCTTTGTTTCCGAAGTCCGTTTAATCGAGGTCCATAGAATCGTGGTTTTACTGCAGTAGTATACGGAACCGTGTCTGAAGATGATGTCCTCTCTGGGGTACCACAATGAAGGGTATCAACCCCGATACTCTTTAATGATAATACCAGATATCGACAAATGAATACCTACGCATGGCAACGAACCGAAGGTGTAAAGGAAAATTTGTTAAACCTGAAACCTTCTAAACAAGGATTATACGGAGTCATGCAGTCTTAAAAATCTTATGGATAACATCGAAAATATATTGGACAGACCAATCAAGAAGCTCAAAGGACTATTCCATATACTGCCAAATGAGAAACATGCATCAAACATTTACGAAACATTTAAAAGAAGGCTCGAAATGTGGTTGAAATCGGTCCAAGGTGAACAGACTTGACAATCATGTAAAGCAGATGGCGGCAGAAAGAAATAGTGTACGTCATCCAGCAAGACGTGATCTAAGCGCTACGCGCTAGCTCTGCTATCAATGCAAATTCTCGTCGTAGGTACGCACTTAGACTCTCTCTCTCTATCTCTCTCTCTATCTCTCTATCTATCTATCTATCTATCTGTCTATCTATCTATATCATATATATATATATATATATATATATATATATATATATATATAAAA
>JAYMFT010108383.1:0-13581 GCA_038088735.1 Panulirus argus | reverse complement strand
CATCGGCAACTCAAGGGTGTGCCGTTTTGATAACTGCTTCTTTCCCTACACGTCGAAGCTTTGGAACTCTCTTCCTTTTCATGTTTTCCCAATAACTATGACCTGGCTCATTTCAAGAGACATGTTTTTCACTTTCTCAAAAATATGTGAATACTTTCCCTGTCTGTTTTACCCCCTTTCTCAATTCTCTCTATATTTCAATTAGGTCCCGGCCTTGATGTGGACTTTTGCCTGTGACTGGAGCCTTCAACATAAAAAGAAAAGAAATATGTAACATGACTGTACATGCAGGAATTGTCACATGTAACTACTGTACCTGCAAGGAGTGCTACATGTTATAGTACAGTACATGCAGTAAGTGTCGCATGTAATAAAACTGAATGGAGTGTTCCATGTAACAGAACAGTACGTGCAGGGAGTGTTACATGTAACAGTGCTGTACCTGTGGGAAATTTCACATGTAACAGTTGTGTATCTGCAGCAAGTGTCACATGTAACAGTACTGGACCTACAGGAAGTGTCATATGTAACAGAACTGTACCTGCAGGGAGTGTTACATGTAACAGTACTGTACCTGCGGGAAGTGTCACATGTAACAGCTCTGTACATGCAGGAAGTGTTCCATGCAACAGTACTGTACCTGCAGGAAGTTTTCCATGTAACATTACTGTACTTGCAAGAAGTACCAAAAGTAAAAGTACTGTACATGCGGAAAGTTTCACATGAAACAGTTTTGTATCTGCAGCAAGTGTCACATGTAACATTACTGGACCTGCAGGAACTGCCATATGTAACAGTAATGTACCTACAGGGAATGTTACATATAACAGTACTGTACCTGCAGGGAGTGTAACATGTAACAGTACTAAACCTACAGGAAGTGTTACATGTAACAGTGCTGTATCTGCAGGAAGTGTCACATATAACAATACTGTACTTGCAGGAAGTGTAACATGTAACAGTGCTGAACCTGCAGGAAGTGTTACATGTAACAGTACTGTACCTGCAGTAAGTGTCACATGTAGCAGTACTGTATCTGCAAGGGGTGTCACATGTAACAGTGCTGTACCTGCAGGAAGTGTCACATGAAACAATACTCTACCTGCAGGGAGCGTAACATGTGACAGTACTATATCCGCAGGAAGTGTTACATGTAGCAGTAGTGTACCTGCAGGAAGTGTCATATGTAACCTTACTGTACCTGCGGGAAGTGTTCCAGGTAACAGTTCTGTAACTACAGGAATTGCTATATGTAACAGAACTGGACCTGCAAGAAATGTTATATGTAACACTAATGTACCTGCAGGGAGTGTTGCATGTAGCACTTCTGTACCTCCAGGAAGTGTCACATGAAACAATACTCTACCTGCAGGGAGTGTAACATGTAACAGTACTAAACCTACAGGAAGTGTTACATGTAACAGTGCTGTACCTGCAGGAAGTGTCATATATAACAATACTGTACTTGCAGGAAGTGTAACATGTAACAGTACTGAACCTGCAGGAAGTGTTACATGTAACAGTGCTGTACCTGCAGGAAGTGTCACATGTAACAGTACTATATCCGCAGGAAGTGTTACATGTAGCAATAGTGTACCTTCAGGAAGTGTCTTATGTAACGTTACTGTACCTGCGGAAAGTGTTCCATGTAACAGTTCTGTAACTGCAGGAAGTGCCATATGTAACAGTACTGGACCTGCAGGAAGTGTCATATGTAACAGTAATGTACCTGCAGGGAGTGTTACATGTAACAGTACTGCACCTACAGAAAGTGTCACATATAACAGTTCTGTACTTCCAGGAAGTGTCACATGAAACAATACTGTACCTGCAGAGAGTGTAACATGTAACAGTACTAAACCTGCAGGAAGTGTTACATGTAACAGTGCTGTACCTGCAGCAAGTGTCACATGTAACAGTTCTGTAACTGCAGGAAGCATCATATGTAACAGTACTGTGTCTGTAGGAAATGTCACATGTAACAGTACTGCACTTGCAGGAAGTGTCACATGTAACAGTACTGTACCTGCAGGAAGTATCACATGTAACTGTAATGAACGTACAGGGAATGTTACATGTATCAGCACTGTACCTGCAGGGAGTGTTACAGGTAAAAATGCTGTACATGCAGGGAGTGTTACGTGTAAAAGTACTGTACCTGCAGGAAGTGTTACATGTAGCAGTTCTGTACCTGCAGGGAGTGCTACATGTAACAGTATTGTACCTGCAGTGAGTGTTCTATGTAAAAGTACTTTACCTGCAGGAAGTGTCACGTGTAACAGTACTGAAACTACAGGAAGTGTCACAAGTAACAGTACTGTACCTGCAGGGAGTGTTATATGTAACAGTACTGTACCTACGGAATGTGTCACATGAAACAGTATTATGCCTTGAGGGAGTGTTCCATAAAACAGTATTGTACCTGCAGGAAGTGCCATATGTAAAAGTAGTGTACCTGCAGTGAGTGTTACATGCAATAGTAATGTACCTGCAGGGAGTGTCACATGGAACTACTGTAACTGCAGGGAGTGCTACATGTAGCAGTACTGGACCTGCAGGGAGTGTTACATGTAACAGGACTGTGCCTGCGGGAAGTTTCACATGCAACAGTTCTGTACCTGCAGCAAGTGTCACATGTAACAGTACTGGACCTGCAGGAAGTGTCATATGTAACAGTAATGTACCTGCAGGGAGTGTTACATATAACAGTTCTGTACCTGCAGGAAGTGTCACATGTAACAGTACTGTACCTGCAAGAAGTTTCACATGAAAGAGTACAGTACCTGCAGGGAGTGTTACATGAAACAGTAATGTACCTGAAAATGTGTCACAGTTAACAGTAGTGTACCTGCAGGAAGTGTCACATGTAACAGTACTGTATGTGCAGGAAGTGTTACATGTAACAGTACTGTACCTGCAGGGAGTGTTACATGTAAAAGAACGTACCTGCAGGAGTGTTACATGTAAATGTATTGTATCTGCAGGAAGCGTTACATGCAACAGTACTGTACGTGCAGGGAATACTACATGTAACAGTACTATACCTATAGAGAATGTTACATGAAACAATACTGTACCTGCAGGAAGTGTCACATGTAACTGTATTGAACCTGCAAGAAGTGTCACATGTAACGGTACTGTACCGGCGGGTAGTGTCAAATGTAACAGTACTGTACCTGCAGGAAGTGTCACATGTAACAGAACTGTATCTGAAGGAAGTGTTACATGTAACAGTACTGTACCTGCAGGAAGTGCCATATGTAACGGTACTGTACCTACGGGAAGTGTTCCAAATAACAGTACTGTAACTGCAGGAAGTGTCACATGTAACAATACTGCACCTGCAGAGAGTGTCACATGTAACAATACTGTACCTGCAAGGAGTGTTACTTGTAGGAGTACTGTACCTCCGAGAGTGTTACATCTAACAGTACTGTACCTGTAGGGAGTGCTCTATGTAACAGCACTATACCTGCAGCGAGTGTTACATGTAACAGTAATGTACCTGCAGAAAATGTCCTATGTATTAATAGTATATCTGCAAGAAGTGCTACATATAACAGTATGGTACCTGCAGGAAATGTCATAAGTAAAGATTCTGTACCTGCAGGGAATGTTCCATGTAACAGGACTGTACCTGCAGGAAGATTCACATATACATTACTGTACCTACAGGAAGTGTCATATGTAACAGTTATGTACCTGAAGGAAGTGGTGCATGTAGCATTACTGTATCTGCAGGAAATGTCACAAGTAAAACTACTGTACCTGCAGGAAGTTTAACATGTAACAGTTCTGTACTTGCAGCAAGTGTCACATGTAACAGTACTGGAACTGCAGGAAGTGTCATATGTAACAGGAATGTACCTGCAGGGGGTGTTATATGTAACAGTACTGTACCTGCAGGAAGTGTCATATGTAACAGTACTGTACTTGCAGAAAGTGTTACATGTAACAATACTGTATCCTCAGGAAGTGTTATATATAAGAGCACTGTACCTGCAGGAAGTGTCATATGTATCTGCGGGAAGTGTCTTATGTAATAGTTCTGTAACTGCAGGAAGTGTTACATGTAACATTATTGTATATGCAGGAAGTGTTACATGTAACAGTACTGTACCTGCAGAAAGTGTCAAAAATAACTTTACTGTACCTGCATGAAGTTTCACATATAAGAGTTACGCACCTGCAGCAAGTATCACATGTAACAGTACTGTACCTGCAGGAAATGTCATATGTAACAGTAATACACCTGCAGGGAGTGTCACATGTAACAGAACTATACCTGCAGAAAGTGTCATATGTAACAGTAGTGTACCTGCAGGAAGTGTCACATATAACAGTACTGTGTCTGCAGGGAGTGTAGCATGTAACAGTACTTTACCTGCAGGGAAGCATAATATGTAGCAGTACTCTACCTGTAGCAAGTGTCACATGTAACAGTACTGTACCTGCAGGAAGTGTTACGTGTAACAATACTGTACCTGCAGGAAGTGTCACATGTAACAGTAATGTACCGACAGTGAATGTTACATGAAACGGTACTGTACCTGCAGGGAGTGTTACGTTTAAAAATAATGTACCTGCGGGAAGTGTTACATGTAACAGTTCTGTATCTGCAGGGAGTGCTTCATGTAACAGTATTGTACCTGCAGGGAGTGTTCCATGTAAAAGTACTTTACCTGCAGGAAGTGTCACATGTAACATTAGTGGACCTACAGGAAGTATCACAAGTAACAGTACTGTACCCGCAGGAAGTGTTATATGTAACAGTACTGTACCTACAGGCTGTGTCAAATGAAACAGTCTTGTACCTTCAGGGAGTGTTCCATGTAACAGTACTGTACCTGCAGGAAGTGCCATACGTAATAATTGTGTACCTGCAATGAGTGTTACATGCATCAGTAATGTACCTGCAGTGAGTGTTATATGTAACATGACCGTACCTGCAAGAAGTGTCACATGTAACAACTGTAACTGCAGGGAGTGCTATACGTAACATACAGTACCTGCAGGAAACGTCACATGTAACTTTACTGTACCTGTAGGAAATGTCACAAGTAACAGTACTCTATCTGTAGTAAGTGTCACATGTAACGGTAATGTACCTCTAGGGAATGTTACATGTAACGGTACTGTGCCTGCAGGGAATGTTCCATGTAATAGTACTTTAGCTGCAGGATGTGTCACATGTAACAAAACTGGACCTACAGGAAGTGTCACAAGTAACAGTACTTTACCTGCAGGAAGTGTTATATGTAACAGTACTGTACCTACAGGATGTGTCACATGAAACAGGGAGTGTTCCATGTAACAGTACTGTACCTGCAGGAAGTGCCATATGTAATAGTGGTGTACCTGCAGGGAGTGTTACATGTAACTACCGTTAAATGCAGGGAGTGCTACATGTAACAGTACAGTACCTGCAGGTAGTGTCACATTAACCAGTGCTGTACCTGCAGGGAGTGATACATGTAACAGTAGTGGACGTGGAGGAAGCGTCACATGTAAGAGTACTGTACCTGCAGTAAGTGTCAAATGTAATTGTACTGTAACTGCAGGAAGTGTCACATGTAATAGTACTTTACCTGTAGGAAGTGTCACATGTAACAGTAATGTACCTGTGGGGAGGGTTACATGTAACAAAACTGTAACTATAGGCGTGTTATATGTAACAATACTTTACCTGCAGGAAGAGTCGTATGTAAATGTATTTTACCTGCATAAATTGTCACATGTAACTACTGCACCTGCAGGGAGTGTTACATGTAACAGTACTGTACCTACAGGAAGTGTCTCATATATAAGTACTGTACCTGTAGGAAGTGTTACATATAACAGGCCTGTGCCCACATGGAGTGTTTCATGTAACAGTACGGTACCTGCAAGAAGTGTCATATATAAGAGTACTGTACCTGCAAGAAGTGTCATATGTAACGGTACTGTACCTGATGGAAGTGTTCCATGTAACTGTGCTGTACCTATAGGAAATGTCGCATGTTACAGTACTCTACCTGCAGGAAGTGTTACATGGAACAGTACTGTTCCTGTAGGTAGTGTTTCATGCAACAGAAATGTACTAGCAGGAAGTGTCACATGTTACAGTACTCTACCTGCAAGGATTGCTACATGTAAAGGTACTACACCTTCAGGAAATGTTACATGTAATAGTACTGTTCTTACAGAAAGTGTCACATGTAACAATACTATAATTGCAGGAAGGGTTACATGTAATAGTACTGTACCTGAGGGAAGTGTCACAAGTAACTGGAATGTATCTGCAGGAATTATCACATGTAACAGTACTGTACCTGTAGGAAGTGTTGAATGGAACAGTACTGTACCTGCATGAAGGATCATTTGTATCGGTATTGCACCTACGGGGAGTGTTACATGTAAAAGTACTGCACCTACAGGAAGTGTCACATGCAACAGTAATGTACCTGCAGGATGTGTCACTTGCAACATTACTGAACCTGCATGGACTGTTCCATGTAACAATACGGTACCTGCAAGAAGTGTCACATGTAAGAATACTGTACCTGCAAGAAGTGTCATATGTAACGGCACTGTACCTGAAGGAAGTGATCCATGTAACTGTACTGTATCTGCAGGAATTGTCGTATGTAACAGTACTGTACCTGCAGGGAGTGTTACAAGCAATAGTACTGCTCCATCAGGGAGCGTTTCATGCAACAGAAATATACCTGCAGGAAGTGTCACATTTTACAGTACTCTAGCTGCAAGGAGTGCTACATGTAAAGGTACTACACCTTCAGGGAGTGTTTTATGTAACAGTACTGTACCAGCAAGAAGGGTTAAATGTAATAGTACTGTACATGAGGGAAGAGTCACAAGAAACAGTAATGTACCTGCAGGAAGTGTCATATGTAACAATACTGAAAATGCGCAGGGAGTGTTATATGGTACAGTACTGTACCTGCAGGAAGTATCACATGTAACAGTACTATACCTGCGCAGGGAGTGTTATATATAACAATACTGTACCTGCAGGAAGAGTCACATGTAACAGTATTGTACCTGCAGGAAATGTTTAATGTAACAGAACTGTACCTGCAGGAAGTTTCATATGTAAGAGTTCCGCACCTGCAGCAAGCACCACATGTAACAATACTGTACCTTCAGGAAGTGTCATATGTAACAGTAATATACCTGCAGAGAGTGTTACATGTAACAGTACTATAACTGCAGAAAGTGTCACATATAACAGTACTGTACCTGCCGGAAGTGTCACATATAACAGTACTGTATCTGCAGGGAGTGTAACATTTAACAGTTCTGTACCTGCAGGAAGCGTCATATGTAACAGTATTGTACCTGTAGGAAGTGTCCTATGTTACAGCACTGTACCTACAGGGAATGTTACGTGTAACAGTATGTAACTGCAGGGAGTGTTACAGGTAACAGTGCTGTACATGCAGGGAGCGTTACGTGTAAAAGTACTCTATCTGCAGGAAATGTTACATGTAACAGTTCTATACCTGCAGGGAGTGCTACTTGTAACAGTACTGTACCTACAGGGAGTGTTCCATGTTACAGTACTTTACCTGCAGTAAGTGTCACATGTAACAGTACTGGACCTACAGAAAGTATTACAAGTAACAGTACTGTACCTACAGGGAGTGTTTATGTAACAGTACTGCACCTACAGGATGTGTCACATGAAACAGTACTGTACCTTCAGGGAGTGTTCCATTTTACAGTACTGTACCTGCCGGGAGTGTTACATGTAACAGTACTGACCTGCAGGAAGTGTCAAATGTAAGAGTACTATACCTGCAGGAAGTGTCGCATGTAACAGTACTGTACCTAAATGGAGTGTTCCATGTAACATAACTCTACCTGCAGGGAGTGTTACATGTAACAGTACTGTACCCGAGGGAAGTTTCACATGTAAGTGAACTGTACCTGCAGCAAGTGTCACATGTAAATGTGCTGAACCTGCAAGAAGTGTCATATGTAACAGTAATGTACCTGCAGGGAGTGTTACATGTAACAATTCTGTACCTGCAGCAAGTGTCCCATGTAACAGTACTTTACCTGCAAGAAGTGTCACATGAAAAAGTACTTTACCTGCAGGGAGTGTAACATGTAACAGTATTGAACCTGCAGGAAGTGTCACATGTAACAGTACTATACTTGTAGGAAGTGTCACATGTAACAGTACTGTATCTGCAAGAAGTGTCGGATAAAAAGTGCCGTACCTGCAGGGAGTGTAACATGTAACAGCACTGAACCTGCAGGAAGAGTCACATGTAACAGTACTGTACTTGCAGGAAGTGTCACTTGTAACAGGACTGTACCTGCAAGAAGTATATGCAACAGTACTGTACCTGCAGGAAGCGTTTCATGTAACAGTTCTGTAACTGCAGGAAGTGTCACATGTAACAATACTGGACCTGCAGGAAGTGTCACATGTAAGAGTACTATACATACAGGGAGTGTTACATGTAGGAGTACTGTACCTGCAGGGAGTGTTACAGGAAACAGTACTGTAACTGCAGGAAGTGTTACATGTAACAGTACTGTACTTGAAGGGAGTGTTACATGTTACAGTACTGCACCTGAAGGAAGTGTCATATGTAAAAGTACTGTATCTCTAAGAAGTTCTACATGTAACAGTATGGTACCTGCAGGATGTGTTATATGAAACGATCCCATACCTGCAAGGAAGGTTCCATGTAACATTTCTGATCTTGCAGGAAGAGTCATATATACATTACTGTACCTGCAGGAAGTGTCACATGTAACATTAAAATACATGCAGGAAGTGTTCCAAGTAACAGTACTGTACCTGCAGAAAGTGTCACAAGTAACAGTACTGTACCTGCATGAAGTTTCACATGTAAGAGTTCTGCACCTGCAACAGGTATCACATGTAACAGTACTGTTCCTGCAGGAAATGTCATATGTTACAGTAATATACCTGCAGGGAGTGTAACATGTAACACTAATATACCTGCAGAGTGTCATATGTAAGAGTACTGTACCTGCAGGAAGTGTCACATATAACAGTTCTGTATGTACAGGGAGTGTAATATGTATCAGTACTGTACCTGCAGGGAAACGTTATATGTAACAGTACTGTATCTGTAGAAAGTGTCACCTGTAACAGTACTGTACCTGCAGGAAGTGTCACATGTAACAGTAATGTACCTGCAGTGAATGTTACATGTAACAGTACTGTACCTGCAGGGAGTGTTACGGATAACAGTGCTGTACATACAGGGAGTGTTACGTGTAAAAGTACTGTACTTGCAGTAAGTGTTACATGTAACAGTTCTGTACTTGCAGGGAGTGTTCCATATAACAGTACTTTACCTGCAGGAAGTGATACATGTAACAGTAGTGGACCTGCAGGAAGTGTCAAATGTAAGAGTACTATACCTGCAGTAAGTGTCGCTTGTAATAGTACTGTACCTGAATGGAGTGTTCCATGTAACATTATTCTACCTGCAGGGAGTGTTGCATGTAAGAGTACTGTACCCACAGGAAGTTTCACATGTAAGTGGACTGTAATTGCAGCAAATGTCACATGTAATGTAAATGAACTGAACCTGCAAGAAGTGTCATATGCAACAGTAATGTACTTGCAAGGAGTGTTACATGTAACAGTACTGTACCTGCAGGAAGTGTCCCATGTAACAGTACTTTACCTGCAAGAAGTGTCACATGAAAAAGTACTGTACCTGCAGGGAGTGTAACATGTAAGAGCACTGAACCTGTAAGAAGTGTCACATGTAACAGTACTGTACTTGCAGGAAGTGTCACATGTAACAGTACTGTACCTGCAAGAAGTGTCACATGAAAAAGTGCTGTACCTGCAGGGAGTGTAACATGTAACAGCACTGAACCTGCAGGAAGTGTGACATGTAACAGTACTGTACCTGCAGGAAGTGTTACATGTAACAGTACTGGATCTGCAGGAAGTGTCGCATGTAACAGCACTGTACAAGTAGGGAGTGTTACATGTAGGAGTACTGTACCTGCAGGGAGTGTTACAGGAAACAGTACTCTACCTGCAGGGAGTGCTACATGTAAAAGTACTGTACCTGAAGGGAGTGTTACATGTTACAATATTGTACCTGCAGGAAGTGTCATATGCAAAAGTACTGTATCTGCAAGAAGTGCTACATGTAACAGCATGGTACCTGCAGGTAGTGTTATATGAAACGATCCCATACCTGCAAGGAAGGTTCCATGTAACATTTCTGTTCTTGCAGTAAGAGTCATATATACATTACTGTATCTGCAGGAAGTGTCACATGTAACATTAATATACCTGCAAGAAGTGTTCCATGTAACAGTACTGTTCCTGTAGAAAGTGTCACAAGTAACAGTACTGTACCTGCATGAAGTTTCACATGTAAGAGTTCTGCACCTGCAACAGGTATCACATGTAACAGTACTGTTCCTGCAGGAAGTGTCATATGTAACAGTAATATACCTGTAGGGAGTGTTACATGTAACAGTAATATACCTGCAGAAAGTGTCATATGTAACAGTAGTGTACCTGCAGGAATTGTCACATATAACTACTGTATGTGCAGGGAGTGTAACATGTAACAGTCCTGTACCTGCAGGGAAGCGTTATGTGTAACAGTACTGTACCTGTAGGAAGTGTCACCTGTAACAGTACTGTAACTGCAGGAAGTGTCACATTTAACAGTAATGTACCTGCAGTGAATGTTACATGTAACGGTATTTTACCTGCAGGGATTGTTACAGATAACAGTGCTGTACATGCAGGGAGTGTTACGTGTAAAAGTACTGTACTTGCAGGATGTGTTACATGTAACAGTTCTGTACTTGCAGGGAGTGTTCCATGTAACAGTATTTTACCTGCAGGAAGTGTCATATGTAACAGTACTGGACTTACAGGAAGTGTCACAAATAACAGTACTGTACCTGCAGGGAGTTTTATATGTAACAATATTGTACCTACAGGATGTGTCACATGAAACAGTAATGTACCTTCAAGGAGTGTTCCATGTAACAGTACTGTACCTGCAGGAAGTGCCATATGCAATAGTAGTGCACCTGCGGTGAGTGTTATATGCATCAGTAATGTTCCTGCATAGAGTTTTATATGTAACATGAGTGTACCTGCAGGAAGTGTCACATGTAACTACTCTAACTGCAGGGAGTGCTACGTGTAACAGTACAGTACCTGCAGGAAGTGTCCCATGTAACAGGACTGTACCTGTAGGGAGTGTTATATGTAACAGTACTGATCCTGCAGGAAGCGTCACATGAAACAATACTGTACCTGTAGGAAGTGTCACAAGTAACAGTACTGTACCTGCAGGAAGTGTCACATGTGACAGTAATGTAGCTACAGGGAATGTTACATGTAAAGGTACGTACCTGCAGGGAGTGTTATAGGTAACACTGCTGTACATGCAGGGAGTGTTACGTATAAAAGTACTGTACCTGCAGGAGTGTAACATGTAACAGTTCTGTACCTACAGGGAGTGCTACATGTAACAGTATTGTACCGGTAGGAAGTGTTGCATGTAACAGTACTTTACCTGCAGGAAGTGTCACATGTAACAGTACTGGACATACAGGAAGTGTCACAAGTAACAGTACTGTACCTGAAGGGAGCGTTATGTGTAACAGTACTGTACCTACAGGATGTGTCACATGAAACAGTCCTCTACCTTCAGGGAGTGTTCCAAGTAACAGTACTGTACCTGCAAAAATTGCTATATGAGATAGTATTGTACCTGTAGTGAGTGTTACATGCAACAGTAATGTACCTGCAGGGAGTGTTATATGTAACTACTATAACTACAGGGAGTGCTACATGTAATAGTAGAGTATCTGCAGGTAGCGTCACATGTACTAGTGCTGTACCTGCAGGGAGTGATACATGTAACAGTACTGGACCTGTAGGAAGTGCTCCATGCAACAGAACTGTACCTGCAGGAAGTGTCACATGTAACAGTACTCTACCTGTAGGAAGTGTCACAGGTAACAGTAATGTACCTGCAAGGAGTGTTACATGTAACAGAACTCTAACTGCAGGGCGTGTTATATGTAACAGTACTGTACCTGCTGAAAGTGTCACATGTAACAGTTATATACCTGCAGGGAGTGTTACATGTAGCAGTACTGTACCCGCATGATTGTTGAAAACAGCCGCGCCCGACTCTACTGCCAATGAGAGGGAGGGCTCTAGCATTAGTAGTACCGGCCCCTCCCATGACTCCCTTCTCTGTGAGACCTTCCTCTTTTTCTATTCACTATACCAACACTCGTGGTCTCTCTAGTAACCTCTCCTCAGTTGAACACCATCTGTCTAGTACCTCTCCTAATATCTTACTTCTGTTTAAGACACAGTTGTCTAATGATATTCTCACTCGTCCCTTTTTCATATCTAACTATAATCTCCACTCACGATTCCGATTCAAAGGTGGTGTTTGTGCTTACTCTATCATAAATACACCTGCTGCTCGCCTCAAGGACCTAGAGTCTCCAAACTTTGATGTTATGTGGCTCAAGGTCTGTCTCCCTACTGCCATATATGTCCTCTGTTTCACCTATCGCTCACCTAATTCTACAAATTTTATAACCTTCTACGACTATTTAAACTCCTCTCATGAGACTGTGACATCCTCTCCCCCTCAAGCCGAGATCCTATACCTCGGGGATTTCAACGTTCACCGTAGAGAATGGTTGAATTCCTCCCATACGGATGGTGGAAGGATCGAAGCTCTCACATTCTGCTTTCTCAATTATTTTGAGCAAAATATCTCCCACTCTACCCATATACCTGACCGCTATGACCACTCTCCTAATACTATGGATTTGTTTTTCACCTCTAGTCCATCTCACTGTAAATACACAATCTAGCCCTCAGTTGATTTATCTGATCAAACTCTCAAAGATTAATCTATTCTAACGGCATCTCCCCCCCCCCCCAGCAGCACCTCGTAGGCGTAAATACTGGCACCTGAACAAAGCCGACCGGAATAACTTACGTAACTTCTTTTCTGACTTTCCTCGGATAAATTACTGTCACTTATGTGATGATGCTTCTGTCTCCGCCAAACACACATAATATTTCGTTACTGATGCTCTAAAAATCTCATATATTCAATTACACCGCAAATTTCTGTCTCCGCCAAACGCATAACAGAGGTTATTCTTGCGGAATGGAAGCATTTATCCCCTCTTCCTCCAAGACTCCTTCTTCATCCAGTCCATGGTTCAACCATTCCTATTCTGAGGCCATTCAGGCAGGGATCAGGCATATCGGGCGTGGAAAACTTTCCTTCCTCTGGCTCCCAACCAGCTTTTATCACTGTCCGTAATCGCTGCAAGCGCGTTAACCATGAGGCGAAGCGTTCCTTTATTTAAAGGAAGTGCGATAACCTCTCCTCGTCATCCACGGAGAGTTCTTTCTGGTCTTCAGCTAAGGGGATCTCTAACAACTTCTGTCGCTCTACCTTTCCCTCACTTTTCCGTCCTGACGGTACTATAGCTGTCTCTCCTATTGACAAAGCAACTCTCTTTGGTTCCCGTTTCTCCTCTAACTCCACCTTGGATGACTCT
>JAYMFT010108372.1:0-13582 GCA_038088735.1 Panulirus argus | reverse complement strand
ATAGGCCTGGGCCTCCTTTATGGTAATGGTCCTGGGCCACCATTATGGTAATAGGCCTGGGCCACCTTTTTGGTAATGGTCCTGGTCCACCATTATGGTAATGGACCTGGTCCACCATTATGGTAATGGACCCGGGCCACCTTTATGGCAATGGTCTTGGCCACCATTATGGTACTAGTCCTGGGCCACCATTATGGAAATGGACCTGAGTCACCTTTATGGTAATGGTCCTGGACCACCATCAAGGTAATGGTTTTGAGCCTCCATTATAGTAATGGACCTTAGCCACCAATATGGTAATGGTCCTGGGCCACCAATATGGTAATGGAAATGAGCCACCATTACGTTAATGGAACTTACGTGTGACTCACCACCTCATGGCCCTCTGTAACCTCTGACCCACAGGCTTCCTCCCCGCCACACTCAGTGGGATCACAATCCGCCGGAGGCATTTGCCTATCCCTCATCTGGTCTTGATTCCAACCCCACCTCCTTTGGCGGAGGACAGACCCCCCCCCCCCACCACCACCACCACCACAACCGCCCCCACCTCCGTTGGTGGTGGTGTGAGGTCCCAGGCATCGGCGGCGGCATCAACCACGTCCGTCCGCCGGGCCCTGGACGTCCACCCAGGGTGATGCCTCCGTCAGTAGGGCCGTCCCGTCGTGGACGTCGTTGTCCGTAGCGCCTCCCAGGCCACCAGGGGCGCTCCCTGATGTGGGGCAGAGCGAGTAGGTCCCCTCCCCCTGCCCCCTCCCTCCACAAGATTAATGACCTTTCCAGTAATAGCTGTCCAAGATATGCCAACATGTTCTTACAGGGAGGGGCAGGCACGCGTTACCACAACTTGCATATTTTATCCTTTTTTTTTTTTTAAGTATAAAATAAAAAGGGAAAAGAAAAATCCGCGCGATCAGCATTGTTGTCGAAGAGCCGCGGAAGACCTCTCGCGCTGCCGACGAGCGCCCCGGGCGACTGCGACGCAACGGAAAGAGTGAAGAGCCACGAAGGATGAATAAGTAAAGCAACTCCGAGAAATGTCAGTTGCACAAGAGTAGCAGAAGAAGAAAATAGAATTGCCTCTGGCCGCTGGTCACCGCAGCTGAGGTGTCGGTTAGTTGCTTTTCCGACATGAGCAGCTCGGCTGGCGTGGCTCGTTTGCTGGGTTGTGGCCCTCTCCCAGCATGTATATGCCGAAGGCGTGGTTTCAGGAGGTGTGGGCGTGGCCGAAAGCGGCGGGGAACACGTCACCAGCTGTTGGAGTGAGGGCCGCTGCTCCCGGTCCTCCAGACTCACACACTGCCTCCCAGTGTTGCTCCAGCTGCCGTCCTGACCACACAGCCCGGCAGCCACCTCACACCCTCGCTCCCTCAGTCACTCTAGCCCCGGACGCCGTCCCAGCAGGACGTCCCTCGCCAGTGATGATGTGTTTCGGTGTTGTGCCGCTGTAGCAAGACCCCACCTTTGTTTACCAGTGCTGGAAGGGACATTAGCCTCTCAACTATGTCCGATGCACAGCGAGTGACAGAATTTGCCTCCACTATCTCCCCCGGTGTGAACTATACCTTGCGGGAGTAAACCAGTGCCTTTGAGGACAGTTTGCGAGAGCAGTGTGCGGTAGAGGCGAAGGTGACTGTACAGTTAGGCCAGCAGGTGTACGCTGTGGCAGGAGCTTTGGTGGTTGGCACTCAGGCGCGGTGGGCGGCGGCAGCCACCACACACAAGAGGATGCTGACCGCGTCCTGATCACCGCAGACAGTGACGGTGAGAGACCGCCAAGTGCATACAGACCCACCCGTAGGTTGGCCGGGGAGGTGGTCCCTCTGCAGCGCACAGACAGGCCTTCCTTACCTGGCCGTTCAAGGAGCTGAGTTCGATCAACGTCAACATCCAGAAATCCTGAACAAAGAAGCCTGGCTCACGTGCACGCAGAACCACAAGACTTCAACTCTCAGTGAATGACTGACGGCATCAGCGAGAGGGAAGGAACCCACAGAAGAGAGACGACCGCCCACGGAAAAGACAGGTTCTGGTCGTCCGCTTGGCTGGGTGATGGACACAACAACAGATGAAGGTAAGGCGGGTACCGAGGCGTGCTTCAGGGGGTTCACGTTGTGTGTGTGAAGCACCACGTGCTACCAGTCTACTGGGACTGTGGTGTGGTTCGGAGGTTCATAATGCAGTGGGTGTGAAGCACCACGTGCTCCCAGGCAGTGGCCAGGGCAGCCCGCATATGTGGCAGTGTTACGGGGGTAAATCAGGCTAACGTGTTGCTTGCCAGGCACGGGTCGGCAGGGTTGCCGCCTCTGCATCTCACCAGGAAGGCACGTGCTCATAACATGTTCTCCGGACGATAACTCTAACCAGGAACAACCGATTTCAGGTAAAAATGTCTTTTTTTTTTTTAGTTCCCGAGGCCTTAGTGTATATATATATATATATATATATATATATATATATATATATATATATATATATATATATATATATAAAAGCTAAGAATTTATCTGTTGGAAAGCTTGAGAGACGATTCGTTTTTCCTGCCCTCTCGTTGCACTAGCGAGGACGATGGCCAGATAAGATAGCAGAGGCAAAGAGGAAAGTGTTAGGGGGTTAGAAACCTGATCTCAGCACAGTGATACACAATATTTGTTATGGTTTCGTCATGCATCGTAATGCCTCGCGTTCATGAGATTCTTTCCTATGTCCGTCTCTTTCCTTTTGTCGTTATTGTATACCTCGTCTGTCTCTGTGTCTCCTGACACTCTTTGCTTATACGACCTTTCTGTCTCCATCCCTGATGTTCCCACGTCCCTTTTTAACCACCTTATACAAAGTCTGTGTCATTATTCCAATCTTTATGCCTCTCTTTTTCCCAGTTTTCCTGTGTCGTTCACCTTTGCGTCCTCAATATTCTCCCTTTCCTTCACTCCCTCCCTGAAGCAGTGGCCTCCTGCAGACGATCCAGAAGAAAGAGGTACGTCCTAGTCGTGCCGTTACGCCTGCGCCGTGACCCACTTCCATGGCCGGACCTCCTGTAAAACACTGAGGACTTTGTATCCCTCCTAAGACAACAGTGACCCTCCCAGCCGTCTTTGACGTTGCTTCCCCCTACACAGTCACGCCAGGATGCCCTACTCTGCCCAAACGAACAGTTTCCTCATTGTGCACATACGGCAGTTTGTGCCACTATATGTCTTCCCCAAACTTCCGTGGCAACAAGCCCACACTTGCAACGACCCATACACTTTATGTACGTCAACCGCAACCCGAGGCTCTCCTCATCTACACTTGCCCCTCGCCATACCCAGCGGCTACCTCAGCCTACTACATCTACTCGGACCCACATCTGACCATGTCATGCGTACCACAACCTGAATCGTTCTCAACGTACGCCTGTCTCACCCCACACACCACCCCTCAGCTCACTTTTCTCGGTCTGTAAGCTAAAGCCGCCCCAAACCTTCGTCTGACAGCCACACCCCCTCGCCTGGCCTGGCCTGCATCTGGCTCTATACAATCTACGTAACGAAGAATATCATAATCGAGAGATGAACGTTCGTTTCCTACAGAAATATATACATGTACACAGTATATGTGTGTAATTACCTAATTCAACAGAATGAAGAGGGAGTTTTACACTCGTGGAGACCCATCTCCTGAAATGTATCATTTGTCAGCCTGTTGGGCGTCTTTACGCTGCCAGCATTCACTGTTTCCTCACCTAGCTTCTTCCAGTCATGCATCATCCAGCTGCTGAAGAAGTATTTCCTCTTGTCCTTTCTGAGAGGACCTTGCCTAGCTTCTCGCCACGACCTCTAAGCAGCTCTTCTGCTACTGCAGCGTCCCACGAGCAACTGATCGCTGTCGAAGTCATCCAACTGACGTAAAAACTTGAAGGCTGTGATCAGGTCACCCCTTACTCTTTCTTCCTCCATACTGGGTCATTCAAAAGTCTCCAACCCCTCTCTCTCTCTCTCTACGACTCAGTCCCTTCAAATCAAGTGTCATGTCTGTTGCTCTCCTCTGCACCCACTCGGATCTTTGACCAGAGTTGAAAGACATGCTCTGCACCTTGCGTGAAGAGCGAGCCGAATATTTCCTTAACCATGTCCTCGACCGCTGTTCTCGCACTTGTCAGCAGACGGTACTGTGTTTCCTCTGACCTGACTCCCAAGCCTCTCTCTCTCTCTCACACAAAGACTTCTCTAACTTAGATAAAAACCTAAGTATTGTTCGGACTCACGTCTTTTCTTTAACGGTGTCCCATCCTCATTACCTCGTCATACCAACTATGTGTTTGGGTGTGTGTGTGTGTGTCTAGCCTTTACAGATTCTGTGCGTCCTGATGGTGTTGTGTTCCCTGGTACTGCAAAGGCTTTCACTTGTGGCCGCCAGTGCCTCCTCCTGTAACCATTACCATGTGGACTTTAATGGTGATTGTTTCACCCGATGCTGCCCTGCGTCATGGTGCCATGATTCCCGCAAGGTGCATTGGATTACAGTGTTGCTCTGGTCCTTAGTGGTTCTTCGGGCCCCCTTTAGACTAAAGCCTTAGGCCTCCTGATACAGTTATGGTACCTGAGTTTACCGTAACGATATGAGATACACAAAGGTCTCCCATGGTACCATGGTTTTTAATTGTTCTGTGTTGGCTTCATTCTGCTGTGGTTCCTATATATATACTGAGAGCCTAAAGAGTGCTTGAGTTCTTGTTGGTGCTTGATGGCGCAGCTGGCCTGGTTTTCGAATGGCTCTATAGGCTTCGAGTGCAAGTTATGAGGTATCTAGTGCCTTGCCATGAGGTGTCCAGTGTCGTTCATGAGGGATCCAGTGGCATGCGTGAAGTGTCAGGAACCAGTGGTGAGAGCTCGGAACAGTGCCACCAGCAGTGACATGAGCACAGGACACAGTGAGGTCGTAAGATCCTTTCAAGGGACCACCGTTAAGAGGCGTCCGGCCATGTTTGGGCGGGGCAGGTGGCGCACTGTTCGCTTGGAAGGGAGTGATCAGATGGTATGACGAGCAAGATGAGTTATAATGAGGGAAGGAACGTATGAGGAAGGGAAGGTATGAGAGGGAAAAGGGTACATATATATATATAAAGAGAAGTTAGATATCTGATGAGGAAGGGGAGGGACGATGAAAATGAGATGGATTATTGATAATGAGGAGAGGGAGATGCGGCGGGAGACGTAGTTAAGCCTCACGGTCAAGTCTCATTATGAGTGGTCACCCGCACAAGACGATCAGTGTATCTAACAGTTATGAGGTGAGGATCCAGAGTAAATGACAGGAGAAGGGGAATGGCGCGTAGAAACTATGAGGTTTTATGAGGTGTGGATACTGAGTTATGAGGACTGAGAGCATCGGGTCAAAATGCTTCCACAGGATCACAATGGGCATAGTGAGGGTAGGACGCCCTCAGTGCATGGCGGCTCCTCCTCCTCCTCCTCCTCCTCCTCCTCCTCCTCCTCCTCCTCCTCCCGCCACAGCTCACCACCGTCAGTGGCGTCTTCATCAGTCAGTGTAAACAAACGGTGAACGATACAGTGTTTCCCAATACTTCCTGTTTGTCCAGCCCCCAAGGCACGATCCCAACCACACAATGGAATTTCATTTAACGTGTCCAACTTTCTTATTAATTTACGATACAACTCCCAGGACTTCTCATCCGAGTCTCTTGCAGCTTCCAGTCTGCGCTACAGTCAGTAGCAGGGGAGTAAAGAATGATACTGTCCAACATCAGCATCGTCCACTTCACTCTTATTAATCTTTACTCTGATCTCTCATCAGTTTTATTCATTTCCAGTCTTTCTCGTCTCTGTCATTTCCTATTTCATATTTCTCATGAGGACATGCCTGGCATAAGTCATACGAAAAAAAGATAAAAATCATTAAATATAAGAACTCCGTATATGTATATATATATATCCCAGCCTAAGTCAGATACCCAATTTATAGAATAGCCCTAAGTAGAAGACGAACGGCTGGGGTGAGTGCAGGCCGCCTGACGCGCCCAGGATTCGAACCCGGGCGGGTCCCGTGCCTCACGCACGGTCCGTGAGTGTATGCGTGTGTGTGCAGTGAATTCTCCTCATTCAAAACATCAACTACAACGAAATGTCTAACTCAAGTACACATTCGACACAGGAAAGAGTCACGCATAAATAACAATTATGCCAAATCATATAACCACAACGTACGTACGTTCTTTGTTCTCATTATATCACATTAGCAAAGGCTGGTGCCTCACCGTATGTGTCACAAGTATGTCAGTTATGACACATCTGTCACGGCTCTGTTGACAGTATGACACTACCGCACAGAATCACTGTCGTGCATACCCCTTTTCTCTGGAACATCACGAAACCACAATCATATGTCATTCATCCTAATTATACCACAGCTTTTAAGCCAGTCGCAAATTATGAATCATGGTCCTTTCGTAATCACACCACATAAACCGCAATCAATTCATTAGACCACATAAACCACAGGCGTACATCAGTTTTTTCCCACACACATACCACAGCTGCGTGGCGACCGCACAGTGGACAAGGAATTGAAACCACATTTCCACACTCGTTATTAAGACCAGCCTTCCCCCCCCCACACCCACACACACACACACACACACACACACATCTTGCTTCCTCTCCATTTACTCACCACACATGTCGACTTATCACCGGTAACATCGTCTCCCTCCTGCACTCACATCTCTCTCACCAATCTGAAAGTCATACTCATGGAAAGTGTGTGAGGAACAACATTATGAGTGCTCACTCCTGAAGGGAGCAACGTTGTGAGAGATTAGTTCCGTAAGGAGCAATGTTATGAGTGTTCGCTCTGGCGAGGAGCGATGTTACGAGAGTTGAATTCTGTAAGGAACAATATTATGAGTTTTACTGTCGTGAGGAACACACTGTTATGAGAGCACAGCGTCACTGACGCAGACGACAGTGCTGCAGAGGGACAGATATACACACACGCAACCACGCTGCCTGATTTATCCGAGTGCGTTTGCTTTCATGATGACTACACTCTGCGTATTTTACCCAGCTCATAGCTCCACACACATACACACACACACACACACACACACACAGGAGTCACTCTCTCGAGTGTAAGGAGGGCCTTGTGCGCCTCTCCCCCTTCTCCCTCCTCTCCCCACCACCCCCCTCCCCCCACCTCCCCTCCCCGCCTGTTCATTCTGTTCATGCTGACCTCGTCAGCTCCTCCACCCTCCTCCCTCCCCACAACCATTATCCCCCTCCCCCCTACCCCCAATTCCGTATTCTGTCAGAGCTTCAGAGTTAAAAGTTCTTGTGGTGAGAGGGGACTGTGCTGACAGTCTTCTTTATACCGTAGACTGGGGGCTGGGGAAGGCAGGTTTACCGTAGAATTAGAGCTGGGGAGGCAGGTTTACCCTACACTGAGGGCTGAGGAGGCAGGTTTACCCTACACTGAGGGCTGAGGAGGCAGGTTTACCTTACACTGAGGGCTGGGAGAGGCAGGTTTTCCCATCGCTGAGGGCTGGGGAGGCAGGTTTACCCTACACTGAGGACTGAGGAAGGCAGGTTTACCGTAGACTGAGGGCTGGGGAGGCAGGTTTACCCTACACTGAGGGCTGGGGGAGGCAGGTTTACCGTACACTGAGGGCTGGTAAGGCAGGTTTACCCTACACTGAGGGCTGGTGAGGCGGGTTTACCGTATACTGAGGTCTGGGGGAGGGATGGTTGCTGTAAACTGAGGGCTGGGGGAGGAAGGATAAGCTTGGTTGTGTAAGCTGTGGACCTCTCAACTGCCAGGGTCATCAGCGTCGTCAACGTCAAGCGTCATCCACCAACCGAGTTAATCTTCAACGCCTTCGTCAGGTGTTGAGGATGATACTAAGCCCGCAGGACACTCTTCTATATACGTGGCTCTTGTGAGCCTGGGCTCTGGGATTACTCGTGTGTGTGTGTGTGTGTATACATACATACATATATATACACACTGGACGCTCTATACTTGCCTCCACTTATCCCCTAGGCATACGCCCTTCAGCCATGCCATCACTGAAATGTTTTGTCCATACGTATATGTGGACGGTACATTGTTTTAGATATAGATAAATCAACCAATATCTACCATCCTCTGCATCGTTGTACTAATTTGTACTCGACGATTTTTGTGCCGTTAAAGTGAGAGTTATCACCTCTCGACCAGAGTGCCATTAGGAATACACACGGTTCAGACAAGACGTCAGTGTGTATACAGACCAGACTGATAGCTTTTGAGACTTGCTCAAGGACGATACATGGCATTGTGCTCAAGGAAACCGCTGTCTCTCGCTCGGGCGGGATGTATGACATTATTATGCCTTTGTAAAACGACGCTCCATCACCTTTGGTGGAGTGGGTCCCGTGACGCTGTGGGCACGGGCGTCCAGGGACAGACAGCGGGGTGGAGTGGGTCCCGTGACTCGCCTGGGGTGGGGAATCGCTGGACGAAGGCGAAGGGTGAACCCTTGGGATGTGGACGGATTGGGGACGCTGCGTGAGGCCTCGCGCACCACACACCGCCTCTGTCTTGTGTTAGTGACTTCAGCAAACTGCCCACACGCGCACACAGTACAGTCAGACCAACACCATGTATCTGAACACTGGCTCACTGTCTTCTGTTTCTTGACAGTACTGTCTCCTGTCCAATCCCTTCCCTTCGTCCGCCAATGAGCGCGTCGCGTGTCAGTGAGAGATGCCCTGGGTGACGAGATTAGTGTACTCAAGTTGCTGTAAAGTCTTCGTTCAGATGCTGTGAGGGTATAGCGTAGACAAGATTCTGTTCAAAGCGCTTTACGAGACATATGATATGAGACACAGAGGCGGTGAAAGCGTCATGTGGGGGACACAGTGATCTGTGCAGAGGCCGGTGGAGCTGCACAGATACTTGTGAAGGCGGAGGTAGAAGAGACCATACCACCACTACTGCGAGACAGATCCTCTCCAAGTGTCGTTTGGGAGTCTGTCTGGCAGATCTCTTCGAGGAGGACCTCTCCTGGCCGTCGTCCTGGAGCGGCAGTGACACTCACAAGGAACGTAATGTTGTCACACCACCCGCCAGGCTCCTCGCCAGCCATTGCCGGAAATGATTTGCTTTCAACACACGATCTGCAGCCATGAAAAAAAACATCGCAGGGACTGGTTCCAAGATACTGATATCTTGACGGGGAGTCGCTAGCGCCACAGTGGATCAAGGCTTCACCACGGGGACCTCCGGAGAAGACGTGCCCTGAAGAGGAGTTAGGCCCGACACACTCACACACACACCAGGCATGCAGCACCAGGGTGAGGGAGGAGGTGAGTGGGGAAACTCGAGTCGCCCCCAGGCTGGCCCGCCGTCGCCTCGCGTCATCACGACCCCCTCCAGGTGTCGCTGGTCGTCTTCAGGAGGAGAGAAACATTAGGTTCTAACCCACACTTCAGACGCCTGAACCAAATGTACATCTCAGATACATATGAATCGACAGGTGACATTTATGAGGTTATAATTCACACTACGAAAATCGAATGACTGAACAGTAAATGTTGATTCTGGGTATGGATACGCACGCCTACATACACAAGCACACATACATATACACCTATAGGTATACAAACATATTCATACATACTCATGTGGCAACACGAGTGTAAAACTCTCTGCCCGTAACACACACACACACACACACCTCTATAGAACTGCTGACCAGTAACATATCTTCATAAGCAATAGGGTGATGGGTGACTGTAGGATGATGGGTGACCAGTTATGTGCACAGAGACAGACGAGGAGAGGGGAAAAACGGAAGCGCTGTGCCCCAGTGTGAGGCGATGGACTGGGCTCCGGCAGGACTGAAAGTGGTCAGGTTGATTGCGGTTTCGTTTGCGGAGCGGAGAGAACCATGGTTCGAACTCCCTTTCGAATCAGCGGTAAAAAAACAAAAAATCTCTTCCACAACCCGGAACCACTGCGCCGTGGTCAGTCGGTAAATCCAGCTCATGCAACGGGCGCGAGGTGCCAAGAGGGGAATTAAATGGTCATCTGTCCAGCGGGGAACTGACGAGGGAGGTTTCCCCACAGCGTGAGGCCTAATTACCCTTGGCCTACTGTATGTAATTAGGATAATTACCCGAAGATAACAGCGACAGTACTGCTGCTTCCACACCTGCTGCTCCCTCCTGCTACTTATTGATGATAAGAAATTGGAATAGTGATGATAATGATTATTATCATCATCATCATTATTACTATTATTATTATCATTATTATTATTACTACTACTACTACTACTACGACTGCTACTACGACTACTATTATCATTATTAAAAGGAACGGTTAGTTACTAGTAGTAACAGTATTAGTAGTAACAGTAGTAGTAGGAACAATAGTGGAAGTAATAGTAATAGCACTAGTATGGAAATCGACCACTTGGGGCGCTAGGGACGCATGTCCCGCCCCCTCGACACACACCCTCCAACTGTCTCATTATTTTGCCTCTACCTCACATTACCGTCCCATAAATAGTTTACGAATGTATTGTCCAGCTGGACAATAATTCTTAGCGGTGTGTCCTTCGGTCCTGCCATCAAAATCTGAGCTCAGTTATTGTATTCATAACTTAAGCAGATTGTCTCATGTCAAATTCGAGAAGCCAGTCGCTTGAAATTTACGTCTTTAAGCAATGATAAATATACAGATATACACACGAATTTACACAGACACACGATATACCCATACACAAACAAACTCATTAGCACACACACTCACACACGCACACACACACACACACACACACACACACACACACACACACACACACGATACAAAGGTCGTGTGAGAATGAAAAGTGGGAAAGACTGCATCAGGCTACAAGGGGACCTAAGCAGATTTCAAAGTTGGCCTGATACGTGGCAGATGAAACTCAGGTCGAGCAAATGTAAAGTAGTGAGGATGGGAGACTGTGAAAGGGGTTCTCAATGTGATTATGATCCAGCAGGAAATATGCTTCAGGATTGTGTGAGTGAGAGGGGATTTTGGAGTCAACAGCGTCCCTAACCTGTCGCCAGAGTCCCATGTTAGGAGAATAATGAAGGAGACCAACTGTCTGCTGGCGTCTGCTGGCAGGAATTAGATCATCATTCAAGTATATGGAAGAGGAAATACCTGGCAAGTCTAACGTACCTGACAAAAGGCCAGAGGCGGACTGTGCTCCTCAAGTCTAGTCACCCCACCTAAAGTGCAGAGTTGATGGAGAAGGTCCAGAGGAGGGCAACAAAGATAGTACGAAAATTTGCAGAGCTGAGTTAATGGGCAAATATCAGAGGCTTTATAATATTTACCCCACCTTGGAAGAGAGAAGAGTGAGGAGTGAGTCAGGGACTTCCTTCCCCTTTCAGCGTGAAGAGTCCCAGATGAGGGACGTGGACGGCGTGCGCCAGATTATGTCTCCTTCGGGAGGGAGATCGGCCTCGCCTCCTCCTGCAGGAGGACGTTATTAAGCTGCCGGAGCTCCTGCAGGATCGCCGTAACCAAGAAGCACACTCCAGCTCCCCTGGAACGCGTCTTGGCGCATTCCTTTTTTCTCTCTTCTTTCTCTCTACGGAGCAATTGAGACGGGAGGAGCGATGTTGTAGCGGGAAGAAGCTGTCTGGAGAGGGGAACCAGAAAGTCTGCCTCCTGGGTCATGGTGTTGGCGACACTGAACGCTTGTAGCTCACTCGCTCTGGACTCTCCTCACACAAACACGCACACACACACACACACACATACATACAAACATCACTACTGAGAGAGAGAGAGAGAGAGAGAGAGAGAGAGAGAGAGATGAGCGGCAGAGCGCTCTGCGGAAATAAGTCGGGGAATCAGGTTCGGAATCAGTGGGTCATGTTAAGAGTTGCCGCAAAGCGAACACACACACACACACACACACACGCACACAGGGTCGCCACTCGCCCTGCCCTGCCCTGCTACATCCATTATAACATTAACAACACTGCGGGAAAAAATAATATGCCGAGAGATGTGCGGGAGGAGGAGTGAGCTGTGGTTCCCACCGCCTTACTCATGCCAGCCCTTGCCTCCTCATTAACACTTGACTCACTCACTCGCACTGCCCCGCCTCATTTGACCCTTGCATCACTCCCATTCTTACCGCCTCATTAGCCCTTGCCTCATTCCCAGTGTCTGCCGCCTCACTAAATCTTGCCTCATTTCCAGTGTTTGTCGCCTCACTGACCCTTGCCTCACCAACCCTTGCCTCACTCCCAGTGTCTCTCGCCTCACAAGCCCTTGCCTCACTAACCTTTGCCTCACTCCCAGTGTCTCTCGCCTCACAAGCCCTTGCCTCACTAACTCTTGCCTCACTCCCAGTGTCTCTCGCCTCACAAGCCCTTGCCGTGATCACTATCGCTTCTCTACAAGTCAGGGTAAATCTGTTTATAAACAACCTTAACCCAAATTTTTGGTTGCCTGAAGTTCAAGTCACTGTTGGGTCTCGGTCGGGGGCCACTGTTGGGTGATGTCAGTGGACTTATGGTGTCCTATCGGTGATGTCAGGGGGGGTCATGATGCCCTGCTTCGCGCCCACCCGGAGATGATGTCATTGTTCCTTAGACCCGTGTTACACTAAACGCTCCGTTCGTTATAATGATCACATAATGCATGACGTAAAGAGACGCCACTACAGTCCTCATGAGTCATCCTCAGTATCTTTACTATGTTAACTCCAAGGGTGACACGGTATGCCATATATATATATATATATATATATATATATATATATATATATATATATATATATATATATATATAAAATACACACACATATACACACACACACACAGTCAAGTGCTAATGGTTCCTCTGACAAATATCGTCTCGAGCTGAATTTCGCTCGTCCATACATAAATCTTGTATACACGCTAAATACGTACGAAAACAATGTTCTGATACTTTAAGTAAACTTTTCGTATTTTATATATTTACGTTGGCATCGTCTTGTGTAATTTAAGAATGAATTTCGTGCATGTAACGTCGTTTATAAGGATTTGAAAATGACTAGGTGGTAGCTGTGGCGGGGGTGTTGCCAGCGAGCGTGGTATGTTTTGGTTGGGGTGGTCCGCGCGAGACGGGTGACGCCGGTTGGTCTGCTGAGGGAGAAGTTGACGTATGGCCTGCGGGGGTCGCATTGTTATGTTGTTACGTTTTGCACCGCTCGAGTTACGAATGGTTTTCGCGGTCAACTTAAGAGTTGGAATTTAAGTTACTGTAATGTTTTGTTGATGTTATGTACAGAGGTTCGCTTGTTACGATTCCTGGTTCTGTATCACAACGACATTGGCCAAAGGCTGACTGCTGTTCCAATACCATTCTGTAATATGTAAACAGCTTTTCTTCCTGTAAGCGCTCTGACTTTACTTTGCCGTATAATTTTCCCTGATAGGTTTACTAAATTACTAGTTTGGTTTTATTTCAATATTTGAGTATTTCATATATATATATATATATATATATATATATATATATATATATATATATATATATATATATATATATA
>JAYMFT010108361.1:0-13582 GCA_038088735.1 Panulirus argus | reverse complement strand
AAGCTGCTGCGTCACATGATTATTGTGTGGCCATCGGCAACTCAAGGGTGTACCGTTTTGATAACTGCTTCTTTCCCAACACGTCGAAGCTTTGGAACTCTCTACCCTCTCATGTCTTTCCCAATAACTATGACCTGGCTCATTTCAAGAGATGTTTTTCACTCTCTCAAAAATTTGTAAATATTTTCCGTGTCTGTTTTTCCCCCTTTCTCAGTTTTCTCTATATTTCATTTAGGGCCCGGCCTTGATGTGGACTTCTGTCCGTGACTGGAGCCTTCATCTTAAAAAAAAAGCCATCTTACCATACACTGGTAGAAGTTAAGCTGCCGCCAACACCTTAGCCATTTCTGACCCGTCCCATACAGTTACTGGGATCATCCATTGCCCCTTCCCATACTGAGGCTCAGGATCATCCACTGCCCCATCCTATACAGAGACTGGGGGTCATCCACTGCCCCATCCTATACAGAGACGGGGTCATCCACTACCCCAGCCTATATAAAGACTTGGGGTCATCAACTGCCCCATCCTATACAGAGACTACGGGGTCATCTACTGCCCCATCCTATACAGAGACGGGGGTCATCCACTGCCCCTGTCCCATGCAGAGACTGGGGGTCACCCACTGCCCTGGGAGATGCAACTTTACGCCAGGTGGGTCAAAAAGATTTTGCCCAGTGGCAGGCCGAGCCGCACGGGTAGAGGACCTACATCTCCCCCGAGGACAGGCGGGTAAAAACGACTTGCATGATTTTCGCAAGGGAATTGGTTGTGTGAGAGGACCTAGGCGCCCGCCCGGTGAGGTGCTGGTGGGCAAGATTTGACTGCCAATTTAGGGAACAAGTTCGCCTGATGTATAACGCAGGCGGTAGCGTGGGATCTGTTTGGAATATCGTGTGTGGGTGTGTGTGTGTGTGCGGGTGGGAATTGCGGGGGATGGGAGTGTGCTGTTCCAGGGCTTCCCCCCACTGGATGGGGTTATTTTCCTTTTAGGTGGGAGGAATCTTGGTGGATAGAGTGTTTAACCAGTGGATGAGGATGTTTCCCAGTGGGTAGAATTGAATCTCGTGCGGCGATGGGATGTTCCCTAGTTGGCAGGATGTGTTTACGGTAGTGGGAAGACTCCACTGTGTAAGTATTATTCTAGGTTCGTTTAGGGCGTTTCTCCACGTCGGGAGCGTATTATGTGAGCCGGAGCATTTCAGTTAGAAGTAATTTTTATTTATTTTTTATTCTTTTCAAGGTTCTGCCTTGATGGGGTCCTACTTTCCGTTCCTGGAGTCAGGTTAGGATGAAAAAAGAGATATTTTGAAACATATTCGAGTACAAATAGTATTAATTGTTACGCCCAGGTTCAAGCCCATAGATAGCACGTCGCCCCCCGTATACCACATCGCTTCAGTTTGCCCTATCCCATGCATTTGAAAGTTGATGAGATGAGTGTGGTCCCATCTGTATCTGGGATGTATGGGTGTTTGGTCTGCAGATGATGGGGGCCTGGTGGGATACACACACGGGTGTGGGCTGTGTGCATGGGGCGTCGGCTGTGGAGGAGGGTTTGGTCAGGGAAGAAAATGTGAAAAAGTTTCTAATGGGCGTAGCAGTCGGCCTACATCCAACCCAGGCGTTCAGCCTTCCTTTGGGGCTGGTTGATGAATGGATGGTGTGTGTGTGTGTGTGTCAACACAGGCGACAGGTGGAGGTGTGTGACCTCAGGCGCCTTGTTGAGTCTGGTGTTGTCCGGTGTTGGTGGTGGGGTGAGTGGAACAGGTCTGGTGGTGGGGATTAATTTGCTCTTCGGCTGACACACCGCACCATATCTGTAGCACACGAAAGGCTTTAGTAGCAATCCTGGTGACAGTTCATATGATTAATGGTTTAGTGAATGACTCGTAATCTGAAGGCCTTCCTTCGTCAGGAATATTGAGGATTGTATCGTTGAGGACCCTTAAACGGCCTGTATTGTCCCAGCTGAGGTAGCCTTCGCCAGGAGTATTGAGGACTGGGAAAAAGATTTGTGCTTCCCTTGATCTGATGTGATCTCAGGAGGCCCTTGAGTGAGAGCCGTAACTTGAAGGTTGTCTTGTGTTTCAGGAGCTGCTGAGGGCGCTGTGCGGCGAGACCGACGACGAGGACACCTCCCAGGAGAGCGTCCACCACCTGGGCGTCCAGCTGGCGGACTGCAAGGCCCAGTTACGACGCCTTCGTCAGGAGTAGTGAGTACCGCAACGTTCCTCTTTTGTTGAAGGCGCGTACAATGCCTTTGTCGTCCCAGCATTTCGTCAGGATTAACGAGAGATGTATCGTAGAGGTGGTACTTTAAGGCCTGTATTGTCCCAGCTACGGTGCCTTCTTCAGTACTAGTGAGGATGTATATCGTCCTAGTTACGGTAGCCTTCGTCAGGAGTACTGAGGACTGTATCGCAAAGGCGCTTGAGGCCTGTTTTGTGTTGGATGATTGCTATAAGGTCGTCGTTTAGTTTGTGAGCTCTTTAGTTGTAAACGTTTCTTTGTTGACGGTTTGTGATTACTCAAGATGTAAATGTTTCTATGTTGATGGCAGCCTGCTCCTCCTCTCATAGCCCACCTTGATGCACCTTAACCTAAGGAGCTGTAGACTTCGTACCCCACCTTATGATTTTGTCCCCGTCTATTCGCCAGCCAGAGGGCTGCGGCTTCCAACAGCTTGGTCGACCAACGACCCAGTCCAACTGTGATATGTGCCGGTAACCCCGGCAAGTTTATTGTGCACCCCATGCTCATCTTGTGAGCGGTAGCGCGCTAAAGGATTACAGGGGTCACAGAGGGTCTTAGTCAGACCCCTAGTGGCCAGTCCACGTCCCAGCCCGGGCTGTGGAGGTGAAGCCCGAGCCCCCCGAAGAGACTTCACTAGGTCTTCACCACCAGCTAGCCAGCCACTCCTCATCTCGTCTCCCTCTATTCCATCAGCGGTATTACCGGGTTTTCCAATCTTCCTGGAATTCCTCTTACCGCTCAGGCCATTAAAAAGTCTTTCGTAAGCTCAATCTTTTTCATCTATCCATTCCTCTCTCTTTATTTCCTTCTCGACCAGTTTACTGCATTTTTGCCATTTTTCCACTGTTTTTTCTTCACCAGCACCTCTCCCCGTTACCTGGGTCCCTGGAACAGACCAACCTGACGTTAGTTTACGATGATAAGTAGTAAGACGAAGGCAGTTGGTGACGGTAAGTTGTTGTGACGGGTGGCAGTCAGTCAAGGGCCCTCTGGAAGGGGCGACGGCCCACGTCTTCGCCACTGCGATGGACGTCAGCTTCGGCAGTGGAGTGGAGCACTTGATTTAATAGTTGGTAAGGTCGTCCTTGAACACAGTTGGTAGGGGATAACACCCCTTGCCTGGCCAGTGTTGGAGGCACGTAGGAAGTGCTCTAAGAGTACGTAGCTAAATGAAGTATTACGAGATAAAAAATGAGGGAGGAAACGGCTTACTCTAATAAGTGGGAAGGGACGTAGACGAGGTCTCTGGTGCTGTGAGTGGTGGATGGGGGGTGATGAGGCTGTCCTCAGTAACGCAGGATGACAAAGCCGGGTTGGCAGGCAGGTCGTGGTGGGCAGAGAACACATAGCGGTGGATGTGCTCTTGCAGTGTATGTGGTGAGGACTCTCGAGTCCTCATCTGGGGGTCACGGGGACCTTAATCCTGTGAAGCTTTTTGCAGCGGGGCCTTTTCAGTGGGCTGAAGGTCTTGTTTGTGACTCTGGAGTGTGTGTGTGTGTGTGTGTGAGGAGGGGGTGATGTATGTTATTACGGTAAGGGGAGGGAACTGTGCGCTCTTGGGGAGGCCCCCCATTACGTGAATTTTCTTCACTCTCAAACAACTTTTTTCACACTGTATGCTGTCTGCATTTACAATGAGTGTGTGTGTGTGGACAGCGTATCTCTGGTGTTGCTTGTTTGGTGAGGAGGGCGTTGGGGTGTGGCTCTGGTGCCGCGCGAGGGGAGGGCTAAGATCGGATGCTGGAGTCGAGGGATGGAGTCAGGTAGATGGAAGAACATAGAAGGAAGGGGAGCTGAAGGGAGAACGAAGGAGAAGAAGAGAGAGGGAGGCGTAAAAGGTGTAGAGATGGAGTTGGATGTGACGGGGCACCCGTCTCCGGCCGGCACCGCCACAGAAGGGAGCCTGTTAGCCATCCAGCTCAGCCTAGACCAGCGCCGTCTCGGTAAAAGGCCTGTGAGCCAGTCCAAGGCCCGGGCTGTTCCACGGGTGCTGTTCGTCGCAAGCGTCAGCCGCTGCCTGGGAAATACAGCTCCTGCGGCATCACCAGCGCTGCGGAAATGTATCGAAAATATTGGGTGTTTATTGTGAGTGCCTCTCTCTCTCTCTCTCTCTCTCTCTCTCTCTCTCATCCCCTGTAGTTTTTTTTTTTTTCAGAGAAAATCGAATGTAATTTAGTCATTCTTTTCCTCTTTATAATTCGGACCGTTCGTATTTCGTAGGAGCCAGAGCGTGTAGGGGATGTGTTGTGGTTTACATATTTTTTCTTCTTTGTTCTTCCGGTTGGTGCTGTGCTTTGTCCAGTGTTGCTGTGCCCCTACCCCTTTCGTCAGGAGCTGTGCACCTGATACGTTGATGCTGTGTTCCCTACATTGCTGCTGTGTTTCCTCCATTGCTTCTGTCCTCTTTCCATTGCTGCTGCTGCCGTGATCTCTCCATCGCTGCTGTGTTTCCCCTCTATTGCTGCCGTCTTTTTCCCATTGCTGTCGTGCTCCCTTCACTGCTGCTCTGTTCCCTCCACTGCTGTTGTGTTCCCTCCGCTGCAGCTGTCCGTACCCCCCTCTCGGTACCTTTGCAGCACCCCCCCCCCCAATCCCCCATCTCTTATCCTACCTATGTTGTCGGGATGTGGTGCAGGTGGTGTTGTGGTGGCCGAGGGACACCGCCTCTGTTTTGCCTACATTACCACGGGCGTGGCCCGGCGGCGTACGTGTGTGTGTGTGTGTGTGTGGGAGCCCCAACTCCATCATCTGCCGTAGGGCCCAACGCCACATCCTCGCTCAGGGTTTTAGGGTCGGTCGATGAGCGACTTATGTAGGGAGCCGCCTCTTTGCCCCTTAGCTTGGTGCTGCCATCTAGCCCCCGTTACTGCTACTATTACTACTACTGCTACCACCACCACCACCACTACTACAACTACTACAGCTACTACTACTACTACTACTACTACTACTGCAGCCCCACTCCTCCCTTTGTGTGACCTGGCTCAACTGATCATAGGGGCGCGAGGAGGGAGGTGATAGGAGGCAAAATAAACCTGGACGAAAGTCCTATGACCTTTGACCTTGGGATGATGAGGCACGGGTGATTGACGAATGATGAATGATAATGATAGCTTGGCTGTGGTAAGGCTAGGCTTTGACGATATTATTGCTTCTCTTGGCTCGGCCCGTGGTGAGTGGCCAAATCGTCTGTCGTAATGACCCCCGCCACATCCTGTAATTGCTTGACCCGTATGTAATACGTCTTTCACCTTCTGCATTGCTATCACTCTTAACAACTGTACAGTACACTATATGTGCACTGGGTCTTGTACCAAGTACACGCTGATACTTAGTATGTATGTGATTTCCATATATACTATGTAACTCGTACGTTGTACATTGTACACCCAATGTGATGTGTCTTGTCTCCCCATCGTAGTGGTTGTACATGTACCCAAACGAGTCCTGCTACACTGTATATGTACGCGTCACATTACGGTATCACACAAGTGCCTTTGGTGCGCTTCTTCCTATTCTAGTGGGACCGGGTCCGCCCGGGTCCTTGGCCCTACTCGGGCCCACCTGTGGCCCTTCTCGGGCCCACCTGTCACCCTCCTGTGTCGATTTGTTGTACCCACTGCACGCTCTGTACTGGCCTCCACCTACCACCTGGCCACGTACCCTTTACCCATGTTGTCAATGAAATGCTTTGTTTGTGTATAGTTAAGCAAACTTCTTTTTTCCTGTAAATGAAATGAAGATCTAAGTGGCAAAATGATGGTCGAATATTTCAGGAACATCACATAGTTTATTGCACCAGATGCATCAGGAACATCTCATGATTTATCATACCAGGAGCACCAATATACGTCAGGAACATGACAAGACTTATTTGGCCACTTGTCACATGATCATAGCATGATTTACAGATGTTCTCACACATGAAGAATTATGAGGCAGTCCTTGAGGAAGGTGGTACAGTCCTTGAAACAAAACGGTACAGCCCTTGAACACAACGGTACGGCCCTTGAACACAACGGTAGGGCCCTTGAACACAGCGGTACGACCCTTGAACACAACGGTACGGCCCTTGAACACAACGGTACGGCCCTTGAACACAGCGGTACGGCCCTTGAACACAGCGGTACGGCCCTTGAACACAGCGGTACGGCCCTTGAACACAGCGGTACGGCCCTGTTGGTATGATGGCTCGGCCTCTGACCTGACCCTTAATGACCAGACCACTGCCACTTTGACCTGGTCTTTAAGAGGACCAGGTCGAAGAAGGGGTCGCACCGTCTTTGCCCAAGGAGGAGATTTCTCTCACCTCCGCCGATCTGCCTGCAGTGGCTCTCGTGGGAGAGAATGTGCCATAGCTGAACGAGGAGGTTGTACGTGGTGGTCGAGGAGGCAGTCAGATGGAAGGTAGTTGTGTGTGTGTGTGTGTGTGTTGAGGCGGTCGGGTCGTTGGCAAGGGACGGGATGGGTGGGCGTCGCATCCTCCGTCGCACACCGCCGGGCCAGCCGCCACACATCGACAGGAAATACCTGTTGGTTGAGGACTGAGCTGGGCTGGGCTGGTTGCTTGGGGTGTGTTAGTGTGTGGATGTGGAGGCGATGGCCTGTTCCTCTCTTTGTGTGGATGAGAGAGTCGTCCTTCCTGTGTTCTGCAAGGGTTCATGAGGTGGACTTTTGGGTGACTTACTTAAATTCGGTCCAGGTCTCATCAAGAGACAGTGGGCGTGGCGTGAGGCTACAGAGGGTCGTTATGCTAACTGTGGTTGTTGCTGGTGGGTGGGTAATGGTTCAGGGGGTCGGGGGTGTTGCGAGGGTGCCCATTGGGTGGAACAGAGGCGCTGGAAGAGTGGTTGGAGTGGTGGTTATGGTGATGAGTGGAAGATTGTGGTTCGTGGGGAGTTTCATGGATAGATGGTGGTTGGGCTGAAGGATGGTGCATGGTAGTTTGGGTGGCAGTTGATGGTTGAGTGTGACGTGAATGGTGACGCGAGGGGTGTTTGGTGGTTGCTGGAGAGTAGGACGATGGAAGACGGTAGTCAAGGTTTGCGTGGTGGTTTCGGTTGGATTAGTAAGATGTGGGAGGAATAGATATGGTTATAGCTTAAAGGTGGAGTAAAGCAGTAGCAAGTGGTTAACTTGGGAAGAGAGGTGGTATGGCATGATTTGACTGAATGGTATCGGAAGGCAGTGGTTGGAAATGGAACGTAAAGGTTGTGTGGTTGCGATTGGTTTAGGGTGGTTGTGGAAGTGGTAGAGACCTGCACTTGAAGATCGACTGTGATGGTGGTAGGTTGGAAGTGGATCTCGTGGAGGTGTTGTGGTAAGTGGAAGACGATTTTGGTAGGTTGTGGGCGGTGGTGGCAGGTTTGGGGTGGTAGTGGTTGGTAGGGAGGTGTTGGTTGTGATAGAGAGAGGTTCATGGTTGTGTGTGGCGGGGTTTCTGGACACTGTGGAGGATAGTTGCGTCGAACACCTTCGAGGACGATAGGATGGTCTCGTCGAGTACGGCGGAGGATTTTAGGATGGTTGCTCTTAAGGGAGGGATGGAAGGAGGGAGGGAGGTGGCCATGGTTGGTGGTGAGACGCGATAGCGGGGCCCACCTGCCACAGGTACTTGTGCAACCCCGAATTATGTCAGAATTGCGCCCTATCTCCCACCATCAGGGCATGACCCGACCCGACCCGACCCGGTCCTCAGCAACGCCTCTAACCACCCCGCCTACCGCCTCCAGCCACCTCGCTGTCAGCCATCTGCGGATATTCGCCTCTGGTGTGACGAGCGAAAGAAGGTCATATTTTTTTTTTCCACGGCATCTTGTAGGGTGGTGGAGCGAGAGTGATCGTCTCATCTGTGTGTGTGTGTGTGTGCACCAGCGTCGAAGGGACGTCTGGTTACTGGCGGTGGTGGAGACCATCGCGACCTCTGGTCAGTGTCGGCAGGACTTTTCAGGACCTCTCCCTGTGGGAGACTCCAGAAGGAACTCGAGACCCAGATTCAGCCACTCAACCAACGAACTAACCAGGCAACCATCCAACCAGCTAGCAAACGAACTAACCAACCAACCACCCAGCCGTACAACCAACCAACCAGACCATCTAGACCAGCCAGACAGCCTTCCAGACCACCAGGATTATGAAAATTAGCAAACAGGAAATTGCTGGCCAGTGTCTCGAGGGAGGTTGAGAAGGAGAGGGACAGGTTTGTAGGTGGAAGCCGCTCACAGCAGCCCGTTATGTTATTGTCTTATCATTGTCCTCTCTAGTACGGAAACACGTCTAAAGTCCCCAGTGTGATTAAATCTGGAGGCCAAGACCTTGTCAGGGTGTTATACATGAAGAGTAAAGTGTTAGTGGTAGCTGTATTTACAGCTTTCTCCTGAGGTTGAGGAGCAGTTGCAGCGGTGGCGACAGCAGGAGATATGCAGTGGTGACAGATGCTTGAGGAGGAGCAACGGCGACAGTGTCACCAGGAGTAACGCCATAATGGCAGCTGCTTCAGCTGGAGAAGCACCATAGTGACAGCTGCAGGAAGAGCAGCAGTAGAATCAGCGGGGAAAAAATCAGAGCTTAAGGGAGAGCAGGAACGAAGATAGAGAAAGGAAGACCATTAGCAAGGAACAGAGTAACTGTGACAGTGGAAGGATGGGCGGCTGGAGAACTGATAGTGGAAGTAGGAACAGCAAAAGTGCTAATCAAAGTAGGAAAAGCAGGAGCAACGATAGCAGGGATGGGAACAGTCACAGCAGAAGCAGTAGTAGGAATAAGAATAACAGATACAGCAGAAGCAATAGTAGGAGTGAGAGTAACAGGAACACCACTAGTGTACGTGCGACATTAGTGTAAAAGAGCCTGGAGCATGTTGTGTGCCTGTGGTCGGGAATACCTCACTACCTCAAGGTCACTCAGGTCCTCCACCTGGCGCTAACCCTTCCAACCGCAGTCCTCCTTGATATCCGTCCATCCCTTTGCTACTAGCTCACTCCCGTCCACCCTCCAGGACCAGCCGTCCCCCCCCCAATCCTCGAGGGATTATAACCCCTAACCCCCTGGGTCTACGTGCGAGTTGCCTTCAAACTATTATTTAGAGAGTACATGGATCAGCAGACACCCTGATGTTGTTGCCGCCTGATTCGGGGGAGCTGGGATATAAATACTCATGGGAGTTCGCCCCCTCCTGTCGACAATGAACAACTGATGGTAGCGCGCAGCAGGACTCCATCTAGGAGAGAATGAGTGACTCGGAGAGCGTCATTGGTTTTTTTCTACCTTGTCTTGAAGGTCCGCACGATCCAGCCTACCATCTTTTTGGGGAGAGGCAACTGTTGCTTCGTTGTGTTCGCTAAAGGTAAAGTCATCAGGCTAATTATCTCCGAGGTCTTTCGCTTTGTTCTCTCAAGACGTGATGGATGTACGTATCTGTCCGTTATTCTCTATTGCTTTTCATTTCTTCACTTTCTACATAACGGATTAGTTGGAATTTTCCACCTTTAAGAAACACGTTTTTAGTGACCGACCGTTAAGACTTTGCCTGTGTTTTCTTAGTTTCTTATACTGATGGTTTTCACGGCATGTCGTATGCAGCAAAGGTTAATATGAGACCGTGGCACCTCGTTGAGGTGCGAGTAGATTGCCTTTAGGAATTAAACAGGCGCTGAAATTAGCCCGATGTACAAAAACGTGTTGTGATTCGTTAGTCTCAATGTTATGTCTGTCTATCTTCTAGCTTTTCCTACGCACTTTTCAAGTAGCCATATGGATCCCCTGGTCACATTTAGTCGGAAATCCGTACTTCACATCAACATTTTGTTCGACTTTTCACGTACCTCCACAATTTTACCTCATAGCACTTGAGAGAGAGGCATAGTTGTCCCGCTCCGAGGGTTCGTTGTCCTGGGCTGTGTAGATTATACGGTTCCAAGATGCCATTCCATCTTTGGACTCCCCTGATAAAGTTTACTGTGTGCTATGTCGATGCGCTTGTTAGGTAGTGTTATGCAAATGCTTTGCTTCCACCTTTGTGGAGGGAGGCGGTGTGAGCCAAGCTCTCGGAGATGATGAGAGAATCCAGACTATTTCCTTTTTTTTTTTTTTCTCCCGGATGTTTATGCTAATGGAGTTTTGGTGTTCTTCAGAACGAGAGCGCGTTCCAGAGGCCGGGTCCCGGAGCAGAGTGCATGGACGCGCTCTCAGTGACCCCTCAGGAAGTCCTTTGGCTGAAGGCCTATCATCAAGGGGTCATTATACCCCATCACCGTCAAAGCCGCGTCCACCAACCCGAGAAATCATTTAACACCTCCAGCAGGCGTTAAAGTTAATTCAACGACTACATATACTCTTACTCTGTAACGTAGATCTCTCTCTCTCTCTCGTTGCCTGTCTGTCATCTGTGTATATGCTTTATGTTATTAATGGGTCAAGTAATTCATGGTTCTTGTTTAGCATTTTGCAAAGTTAACGTAGCCTCCATGCACCAGTATCAAGTACTTTCCCTGGGGATTCCATACCACTCGGGAAGCCAACCACAGTGCGCAAGGCAGATCACAGGTCAAGAAGTGGCGAGGTGGTTGTGTTTGCGTGTGTTTGTGGGGTAAGTGCAGGACAGCTGATGAGTAAATTAGATGTTCAGTGTCTTGAGTATGTGAGATGCATCTTGTGGTGAATAGATATTGTGGTGAATAGATATTTCGTATGCTGAAGAGATGGGTGGTTTCCAGATTGCAGACGAGAAAGTGTCACTCGTACATGTCTGGGAGTATTGTTTCGGATAGGTATTTTTCTGTTGGATTTAAGCATAAGACAGAGTTGGGGATTGTTCCTCAGTGTCCTTCGAATCATCACAACATAAATATGTTTCTCTTCAGTGTTGTGTATGTCTGGGAAATAAGAGAACCATACCTGTAACTGATTTTGTCTTATTTACAGACGCTAATAATTCTTTGCCACATTCTCTCTCTCTCTCTTTTTTCTCTTTCTCTCTCCCGTTGGACCAGAAGCAACAGCTCCTTGTTTTAATGTTGCTCCCACAACGTCCTAGATTAATACGTGGCCATTCCAGCCTGACTCGACCCTGTATCGAAAAAAAAGAAAAGAGATACGAGGTGGGGAAAAAAATAATGCTTTACTTTTACTCACACCGGCTGTGGATGGCCTCGGCCCGGAGCGGTGGTAATTCCTGTCCAGGGGGGTGGGGAAGTTTGGCGGTGTTGGTTGAATGTAGCGGTTCCGTTGTCCGCTGTGGCACCACAGCGGTACGAGGGGACCGGCAGGTGTGGCTGTTGTGGGGACGTTCACAGTGTGGGTTCTTGGGTGTGTGTGTGTGTGTGTGTGTGTGCGCGAGATTGCTGTTGTTAGGTTTAGCTATTCCCTCATCGTAGAAGAGCAAGGCTGACCCGTGCCAACACAATAGGGACAGAGGTCTTCCTCTTCCCACGAGTGAGTATTGGAGTTATGGTGATGAGACGAGGTTGGGAAGGGCACCTGGGGATGTATATATAAACAGCGTCTTGTGGAAACGCTTGGATTGTGCACCGCCCACGGGTCTAGGTGACACGCCCTCTAGCTGAACCGCGAACGAGGTAACAATAGGTGGTTTGGAATGGCTTTCGTGTCAGGATGATAAGTACATAAGTGTTTGCCCCGTGTCTTAGTAATGCTGGCGATGATAGATCTATAATCATTTTGCTTTTCTTGAGCCGTAAAATGATAGTATGTTCGCTGGAATATGTTTCTCGGCACTTACCGGTGCGACCGAGTTGTGGTGGCTTCCAGCGAAGCGGACGAGAGACGAACAGCGGGATAACTTCTGCATTTCGCTTGAGAAGTACGAAGAGTTTGTAAACTGACCCGGGGCAAGTAGCCGAATTCTTAGTGGTTGTGGACCTGGAAAACCTCAGTACCTCGCTTGGTTCTGGACCTGGAATACCCCAGTACATCGCCTGGTTCTGGTCCTGGTATACCTCAGTGCCTGTCTTGGTTCTCGACTTGGAATGTCTTATTACCTCGCTTAGCTCTGGGTCTGGAACACCTCATTACTTCGCTTGGTTCTGGACCTGGAAAGCCCCAGACCCTTGCCTGGAAAGTACCCCAAAGAGAAACAGGGAAGAATGGACACTAGTCTCAAGGAACGTGTGACGTGGAGGAATTTGGAGAATTTGTCCTCGTCATTGATACCGCCCGTGATGGATTGCTTGGACTGAGGAAAAACCTCCTAGATAGCTGGAATGAGGCAAAGGCCAAGTCGGATACTTGTCGATAGAAAGGCGCGGGGGAGACGTTGGTGAAGGGAAGGTTTCTCGGACCATATGAGGGTAGGGAGCTCGTTATAAGGATGGCACGGCTGAGAAAACCATTGGCAATGAATAAAAGGGCTTTTAGGACACCGTAACTAGATGGAAGTGTACGCTGACTGTGGTATTAGGGGAGTCTAGGTAGAGCTCCAAAGTGCTCAGGGTGGACTCAACTGGATTATATTGGATTATTTTTGGTTGTTATATATGGAGTTCTGGCTTAAGATGTCCATTTAGCAACAGATGATCATTGATTCTGTGATTTAATATTGTTGTAACCATCGTGTATCCAGATGTGACGATCGCAATCATTCTGTTCCAAAGGACGTTGAATCCAGTCTGTATAATTAGGAGCGGCTGAATTACTTACTATCTTACGTGCAAAATGATCCCATTGTTGAAAGTCAGCGCCTTTTCGATAGGCGAGACACGGGTACACGGAGATAAGTGATTTGACGGACTGTGTTCGACTTTGAAATCAGTGTGATGTGTTGAAATCATTCTCTTGATAGAGGAGAAAAAAATCCGAGAGAGAGAGAGAGAGAGAGAGAGAGAGAGAGAGAGAGAGAGAGAATTACACCATACTAATGTAGTACATACTTCAGCCTTCCCTTCCATTTCAAACTATCCCTTCCCATGTCCCACCTCTTCTTCCTTTCCCTTAACCATCCCACTGAAAAGAAAGGAGGTTAACTTTGGAGGGCTGATGCTAACGTGAGGGAACGGTGGAAGACGATGGGTGGGTGAGGTCAAGGGGAAAGACGGAAAAGTTATGGAACGGGAAATTATAATGGGACTTAATCACGAAGGGGGAAGCCTGAGAAAGGTAGGGTGGGGGGTGGGGTGAATCGTTGGTAGGGTAAGATAGGGAGAGGAGGGGGGTGTTATTGTGGGGAGTTAGAGTGGAAAAAGTGAGGGGGTGGTTGATGTGGTGGGGTAGTGGGTGAGGGGGGTAGGTGGTTGTTGCCCTGGGTCACATGAACTACCTCGTCTGTGGTAGCGTGGGTTGTATTGGAAAGCACAGTTGTTATTTCAGATAT
>JAYMFT010108350.1:0-13582 GCA_038088735.1 Panulirus argus | reverse complement strand
CAAGTTTTTCACTTCCTCCAAAATTCGTAGATACTTTCCCTTGTCTCATCATTTTCCTCTTCCACTGACCTCAGTTCCTTATGCATGACCATGTGCGACCCTAAAGCGCTAGGGCAGGATCCTTTCTTAATACGAAGGAAACGACTCATGCATGGGTGTGATAGCCTGACGCTTGACGACAACGATCAGCTCAAAGGCTGGCTATCTTACCTGAGGATCGTACCGTCATATCCAAGGATTTTGTACCGTTGTGCCCAATGGTTGTACCGTCGTGCACAGAGGTCGTACCGTCGTACTCAATGTCGTACCGTCGTATCGTCGTGTTTGATTTGTTAACCACACGAAATTTCAGCCGCAGGTGTGATATATCATCTTCCAGCCATAATACATGACGTATAGTCGTAAGGACAAAAGAAAAGTGCGTGATTATTCGTAAGAATCTACTTTTCCTTATCAACATGTGATGATGTAGGTTACTGAAGACAGTGCAATTTCAAATCTGAAGAGACTGGAACATGTACACAACCCACATATTTAATGGTAGAACATTAATCTGTAACAGAAATTTGGGGGAACTCAGTCGCGGCTTTTCTAGTTACCTCACATATAACAGCGTACATACGCGGTGCCTCCCTAGCCTCTTGCTACATGCTGTAAGGCTGCCTCTCTCTCTCTTGGCTGTGAGCATGCCTCTCTTTCCATGCTGAAAAGCTGTCTCTTTCTTCATGCTGTAAGGCTGCCTCTATCTCTCGAAAGGCTTTAAGACTGCCTCTCCTTTGACGGTGTGAGCCAATTTCTCACTTAATGTTTTTAGGCTTCCTCTTTTTTGACGCCATGAGGCTTCCTCTCCCTTGATGCTGTGAGGCTTCCTCTTCCTTGATGCTGCGAAGCACATCTCTTGAGAAATGGCCAGATGCCTCCGAGACCTTAATGGCAGAGGGAACCCACGCGATACACTCCCATCAGTCGGGTGTGTCGGCGTCGTGGCTCAGCCTCCAATAACAGCGGTGGTGTTCCCCCTTCTGTACCCTCCGAAGGAGGGGAAAAATAACTAGTGGTCCCTCCTGGCGTAACGAGTGGTTCCCAGCGATAGGGACTTCTCCGGTTAAAAGCTTAATAGCCGAGCGTTTAACCTGGCATCTACCTGATTACGGTTGTCTCTGCGGCCGGATTCACAAGTGGTCATCAACCGCTGAAAGAAACAGACGTGAAAACACAGGGTGCGAAGCCGGGCGCCCATCTCCCGGATAATTGCCTGGGTGAGACAAGCGGCGTTATACCAGGTCTCCCCACGTAGGATGCTTGGTCGTCTGAAGGAGGATCCGGATAACCGCATGTCAGGTAGCAAAAAAGAAGAGAGAAAGAAGAAAAAACGGTACGAGAAGTGACCATTGGCTCCGGGTGTAATTGGCGAGCATTTATCGTAAGAGTGCTATTTAGGCTGCGCCAGTGGTCATTGCGTGGCGGACGCCGGCTCGTCCGGCTCTTCACGGACAGCTGGTCGGGCGCTTCAGGAGACAGGCGACCTTCAGGCTTCAGGCACTATAGCGTGATGCCACGGCCGGGTTAATATCATCCCGAGCGAGTTGGGTCGGTCCCTCAAAGCACGACGGCTCGATCCGTGGATTATGATGGCGCAACTTTTGACCTGACACTTAAGGGTCGGGTCAAATGCCATGTTGTCTCACCCAAGGGGCGTTCCTTCAGGCTCAGGGGGTCAAATGTTATCCCAACTTTAGAACCGATCGATGCAGAGAGCAGATATGGTTATCTGTAAGGTCACGGTATGAAGCTAGAGAAGTCTGTCTTGACGCATTGGGCAGAACGTCAGCCTCTCATTATATTAGTCTTTATGACTAACTGGTTGTTTAAAGGATCACATTCGTGAGGACTTCAAGCGTCTTGAAAACTTTTATACAAGCGTAAAGGAATGTTCCATTGATCACTTGTGTTGCCTGCATTGCAGCATGATTATTGTGAGCGAGATAAGAGTGGACAGATACGTTGTTTGGGAAATTACAAAAGAAAATAAAAATTCATAGCCAAAGGTATAATTTTATTCCGGTTATGAGCAAGGTTAAGTTCCAAGTTCAACCTCTTTCCATTAGGGCCAAAACTCGGGCAATATCCAAATTATATTTGTGAATCTTATGTCCTACAGTTCCTTAGATTCTGGGAAACAATAAATTAAGCAGTTTGATGCGCTTTGATCGTACGGGTCAGATCATCAGTATCTTTTGTAATCAATGGCGTGACTCCAGACGACTGGCGGACTAGGCGGCTAAGCAGGCGACAAAGTAAGCCTAGCAAGCGGTGGGCTAACCCTCAAATAGCGTCCCATAATCGCTGTTGACAATACACGATAATCCTCTTTCCTGCCGCCGATGATTCTTCGACAGAAGTCAGTGAGTCTGAGAAATATCCAAGGCTGCAACGAACCTTCCACTGCCAAGATATGGTCATAACACTTCCCAAGCATGGAACAGAGAACGCACACAAACTGTTTTACACTTGTTTTTCATCCTCCAGTGAATAGAGTTAGCAAGTGTAAACGTAATCATACCCTTACTTCAACATAACAGGTTGGGAGACAGTGGATGATGGACAGAGGCAATCTGTGAGTGAATGAAAGGGAAGCCTCAGGTGTTTGTGATAAGTACATACACCTTACGAGCCTTTGAGCAGAATTAGATACCAGGGACTGCATAATCTCCGAGAGGAATATCTTAATATTACTCTTACGTCTAAAAAGACTGTCCTCTGGGAAGGTCCAGCATTAGTGAGAGGCTGGATGATACGATGGTTCTGGGAGTATTACAGTCACAGTTAGAGGCTGGTTGATATGATGGTTCCGAAGGAAGTGTAGCCTCAGTGAGAGGCTCGATAATGCAATGGTTCTGGGGATAGTACAGTGATAGATTGGGTGATACGATGGTTCAGGAGGTAGTCCAGCCTTGGTGACAAGCTCGATATAATGGTTCCACAGGGCAGTCCGACCTCTGTGGCTATGATACAGTTCATAGGGAGTGTAGAGAGCAATTATATATCTTCCTGAATGCAAATTTTTAACAGACAGATAATGATGGAGAAACATACATACTAGCATTATGACTCAAATTTCAGGAAATACGAACTGAAGCTCCTTTACTTTTTTGTATTTACGAGTCTTCTGCTCCGAAGCCGATTCAAAGCAGTTACCGCGGATGACTCTGGACTCGTCCAAATACTCTAAAGTCGGCACTGACCTCGACTTCAGGACACCTGCAGCTGTTAACTGAAGAGACTGTGAACACTGGAACACCTAGTGTGAGAGGCAGCATCAGGGCAGACCTATGTGGTAACCAGCATCAGAGACAAGCTACGGTCGCTAGACGTTAGAGAAGAACTTGACAGAAATAATGAATTCTTTCTTCTTCATTTATAAATCATTCCAGTTTTGTACTTACACTCAGGAGAACAAAAGGAAAATTTTAGCTACGCTACATAGTCTAACACTACAGTGAAGCTGTCATCCTAGCCAAATTATTAAGGCCGGATTCATTTCTCATTTAGCTTCCTTTTCTTTTTTTCTTCTTCTTAAGAAGGTGCCAGACCCACCCTTACGTAAGTCTCGAGGCAGAGTGTTGGTGGCACAGACTATAGGCACTCCTGCCCTCGTGTGATTGCTCAAGCCACATATTAGGGTTCGTCTTCAGCCAAGGGAGGGACGGGATGGTAACAAGTCTAGGAATCGAACCCAAGACCCACCGCATTATAATCTCTGGCCCTTATGACTTTAAGGTCACTCTGTAAGGTCTGACCCTCGTCACAGATAAAATGGAGGCTAACTCTGAGACGACTAATCACATAGTTACATTCCATCTTGGCAAGTGGATCTCGAAGTCAGTAAGAAGCTCGCTCACGTTTGAGATAATAACACAGCTTTTACAGGGGCGGTATCATTCCCCGGAGAACGGTACTTATTTACCGGTCGTCAGACGTCCAGCACTACATATTTTCCGAGGCATCTTCCTTCATCGCCGCGTACTTTAATTGCACGTTTGGGCTCAGCACGGTCACACGCAGCCTGGGAAGAGAATGGCCAGCAGGGATAATGCTGATCCTGCAATTACTAGAGTTGCTCGTGGGGCGGATAGCCCAGGGTGACACCAAGACCCGCCTCTTCCCAGGCGTCAGCTTCCACCATAGGGTGTACGGAGGCAAAGTGTGGTAGGCAGTGGCGATGTGTGGGAGGGTGTAGTGGTGTGTGGGAGGGTGTAGTGATGTGTGAGGTGGCATATGGGGAAAATACTACATTTCATAAGAGCATAGGGGTGTATGGGGGTGAATCTATACGGGGGTCATGGAGGAAATGGGTGTAACTGAGATCTGTCAGTTAGATGTGCAAAAGGTTATGGTAGTGGTGTGTGGAGCCAGTGGCGTGTGGTATGTCAATCTGGTGTGTCCAGTGAGTCTAACTTCTACGTTTGTATGGGAAAGAAGGGGCTTGTCTTCCTGACGCAGTCATTTGTCTTCCTCCTGGTAGGTGAATGTCACCTGCCATCGTCCAGGTGATCTGATATGGTCACTTACCATCGTCCAGGTGGTCTGAGTTTGTCATGAACCCTCGTTCAAGTATGCTGGGGTAACTTTGAACTTCATTAGTTCCTTTTTCTACGTATCAACTTCAATTACTATCTTGACACTACTAAATTTTCCATGATTCTTGATAGTATACAGGAAGCTTGTGGGCCGAAAACGTACACCATACTCCAAATCAGGTCTAACCAGTGACCGGCACGGTACAACTAGTGTTATGTGGTCAGGATTCCCTAGTGGTCTATTGAGCTGTGGGTGGCAAAGGTACATACTGCTGTGTGCAACTTGAGGTCATTGTTAACTGTGATCCCTTAAGACCTTTGTCTTCACGTGTCTATGGATGTGCTCACTAGAACACTTGGTATTCCTTAATTGACTGTTTTTTATCTAAAGCGCATCACACTGCATTTGTCAGTGTGAAATATCTTTTTTTTTCATTCCTCTGACTAAACATTTGGTTTCTCTAAGTCACTTTGCAACTCTGGGCATTTTCAGGTACGACAGTCTTTTCTCATCGGGAAATCTGAAAATCTTCTTTGCTAACCCTTCTTTCTCAACCACACGCGTTATGAATTAGAGCAGACCAAACAAGCGATCCGAGTGGCAGAGTTCACCAGTCGCATTTTGTCACTCAAATTCATCACTAATACTCTCCGCCGTTTTCTGTTGGTTAGTTAGTTATTCATTAATCCACCTACATGGGCACCCGAAGAGGACGACCTTTTTTTCTGTTATAACTTCCCTTTTGGACGTTATCAAATATCTTCTAAGAGGCCAGCCATATCTACGATATCTGATACTACAGTATTTTAAGATATATGCAAAAACACAAGTTTGTAAAGCATAACTTTTATTTGCTTTTCCTAATATACTGTTGAACAGACGTTATCACAATTCATATTTATTTAAGAATCTCATAAGGCCAGTACCTAGTACCTTATTATACTTTCTTATAAATATTCCCGGTACTAAGTAATAATCTTGCGCTTTCATCGATAGCCCCATTTTGAACATTGTCACTCTGGCTACCTTACATTAGTCATGTGTTTTGTATTCTGCTCGAAAATTACTCAGTATTCTGAACAAGAATCTTGTTGTCTCTTTCTTAACAGCTTTTAATGCCTTGCGAATTATATCGTTGAGCAGAGTTAAATTCGTTTCTCAATCTGTTAAAAAAAAATCCATTTAAACTATAACCACAATTCGTCTACCATATTTAAATCTAAAAAGGTCTTTGCTGGTTTACTTATTTCTTTTGTAGATCGAAACAACCACCACATTTGCTTTTGCAGCCAAAACTCTATTGTAAATCTCAATCCTTCACGTGTGTGTCCATGACCTAAAACGCTCTATCTCCTGGTTATCTGTATGTGTGGAAAGCTCTATTAGCGTGCTGGTATGTGTAGTGTCAGGCTTGCCGCCGTCTGCTGGTTACGGACCAGATATTTAACTGGAGGAGCCAGATAGTACTGGTGGGACTAGATATTCCTAGAGCCAGATATTCCTATGGTCAGATACTAAAGGTGTCAGATACTGGTGGGGCCACACACATACTACTGGTGAAGATAGTAGTTAATAGTGGAGCTACATATTTGTGGAACTAGATACTGGTGGTGTGAGATACTGGTAAGGCCAGTTCTTTTTGGGGCCAAATACTGGTAAGGACAGTTACTGGTGAGGTCAGATACTGTTAAGGTCAGATACTAATAGGGCCAGATACTGGTGGTTTTAGAGTTAAGCTAGTAAAAAACAAAAAAAAAATATCCGTGGGACTTAGTAATGGAAAAGGAGATATGTACTACATATGAAGATGCGAGGGAATACCTTAATATGGGTTATCATCGTCTCCGCTAGGTGGACAGCTCGTCTACTTTCCAGTATTTTCGAGGTAGCACCTGGACCAGACGAAGAAAGGCCGCATTTGCTGACATCCATTCTCTAACAGCCATGAGCAATGTACTGAAACCACAGCTCCCTCTCCACATCCAGGCCCCACAGACCTTTCCATGGTTTACCCCGGATGCTTCACATGCCCTGGTTCAGTCCACTGATAGCAGGTCGACCCCTGTATATAAATCATCGTTTCAATTCATTTTATTCCGTGCACGCCTTTCACCCACCTGCATGTTTGACCCCGATTACTCAAAATCTTTTTCACTCCATCCCTCCATATCCAATTTGATCTCCCCCTTCTCTCTCTGCCCTCCATTCTGATACATACATCCACTTTGTCAGCCTAATCTCAGTCACTATCTCCATATGCCCAAACCATTTCAACACACCCTCTTCTGCTCTCTCAACCACTCATTTTTTATTACCACACAATTCTCTTACACTTTCATTACATACTCGATCAAACCACCTCACGCCACATAGTGTCCTCAAACATTTAATTTCCAACACATCACCTTCCTCTGCACAGCCTTATCAATAGCCCATGCCTTGTTTCCGTGAAAAATTATTGGATCAACTATACCTTCAAACATACCCATTTTCGCCCTCCCAGATAACGACCTCTCATTTCCCAGAGTCTCCATTGCCCCCAGAGCTTCTTGTACTAATAATACTTGTACTAATGCTTCTTATAATATTTGTACTGATATTCTCCGGCCGAATAACAATCTGGTCAAGAGGCTAACAGCTGTGTTTTTTTCTTTCTTTCTTACTGCCCATCCTGAACTGGAGAGGACTGGCCTTTTCAAGCCTGATATTGAACTGACCTACGAGAGCCTGGATCGGTTTTTGTCAAGGTATAATATTGCACGAATACTTGTAGTAATGCTGCTTATACTATTTGTACTGATAATACTTGTATTAACACTACTTACATTAATATTTCTTAAACTGATAATGCTTATAGAAAACTTACGCTAATACTACTTACATTAATACTGTTTACATTAATGCTACTTACATTAGTTCAACTTACACTGATACTTGGTTAAACGATTTTCTGACTAACACTACTACATACATCAGTATCACTTTTACTGATATTACTTATACTAATACTGCTACTAATCATACTGGAAATACAAATACTTATTTGTTGTTAATAAATATTACTACTACTCGAAACACTACTATTAGAACTTATGCTACTACTAATCATACAGCATCAACTACGACTACTTACACCACTAATATTTCTATTCCTGCTATCACTAGTAATACTACTATTACCACAAGAATATCTATCATTTATACCACTACAACTTCTACTTATACTTTATGCCATTACAAAGACTACTTCTACTATTACTAATACTTATACTACTACTTATTGCTACGACTGATACTATTACCGTTACCAGTGCAACTAGGGGTGGCTCATGTATATTTATAACCTCTCAAATTACCTGGTAAACATCCTTAACCCATGTCTAGTGTATTAAGTAAAGCCATCCACTTCCACACTTAATATAATTATTCATTACTTTTTCGCACATCAAAGTAAGCTGACTCGTCAACGCCAGCGTCTTCTTCACACGCCCAGTGAACGCGAGATCGCTGCTCTTACAGCGACAATAAAGAGCCGACTTTACACGCCAACTGTAATTCGACCATTGGCGGGCAGCAATGTTTCTCAATTTTCCTTTCCCTAACCCCCGAGTGTCTGGCCGGCCAACTGGCCGGTCGCGGAGCGTGTGTGAGGGGGAGTGGGTTCCCTGTGTTCACAAACGAGCCACAATTAGGGCGGTGTCGGTGATCCTAGCCAGGCCCGAGCTAAAGTGTGGGTTCGGTTGAGGAAGGCGAAAGGATATTCTCTCTCTCTCTCTCTCTCTCTCTCTCTCTCTCTCTCTCTCTCTCTCTCTCTCTCTCCTGATGCTTCTTTGTTTTTCATGCTTTCACTTCGCTCTTCGTTTCCGTAAAAGAACGAATACGTAAAGATGGGTTAGCATTTTGGTTACGCTGTTTTGCAGTGGTAGTCCGAATGAGAGTGACATGCAGCGCCTACCCGTTTGGTTAGCGTGGTTAAGATTTATTATGTGCTCTAGTTACAGCTACATTCTCATCTTCAGCACCTTGACTACGACGGTGCGACCGACCAGCACGACAGTACGACCCATGAGCACGACTGCACGACCCATGAGAATGACGGTACGACCCTTGGATTCCTATGAGAGACTGGCCTTTGAGACTTGACACTTTCCAGTCAGGTCAAGAGTCAATGTCGTCATCCAAGGGCCGGATTGTCGTGCGTAAGCGTAGCACTATTATGGTCAACGGTCGTATCATCATGTTTAAGAGGCTGGCGACTCAGGACATTGCAAAGTACTCGTCTGAATCGACATAAATTGTTCCTCTCACTGGGGAATGGAGAGACAAGCCGACGGGTAGGCGTACAGGGGTGTTGGAGGTTGGAGGGGGGGAGGGTTGGAGTTAGTGTTGACGAGGTGGAGTGCTGGGAATGTTGGAGAAAGAGGTAAGTAGGGAGAGTTCGAGGAAGGGGACTGTTCGGGAAAGCTAAAGGAAACGGGGTGATGGAGGAGTTGGAGGAGATGGAGTGTTGGTGATTCTGGAGGAGGGAAAATCTAGGGAAGCTGGAAGAGGAGTAATGTTGGGGAAGCTGAAGGAGGAGTAATGTTGGGGAAGCTGGAAGAGGGATGATGTTGAGGGTACTGGAGGATGGGGAGGAGCCGTGTGGACGGTGAGGGTGACAAAATAAGGGTGTCTGGCCACCGAGGTCATTACTCAGGTGTGAACCACCAACAGACGTCGGCAACAGCTGCTCCACCTCTGTTTACTGGCTGTTGACCCATACGAAGGTGTTGTTGTGGTGGTGGAGGTGCTAGAGTGGTGCTGTGTTGTTGTTGTGGTGGTGGCGCGCTATGGTGCTAGTGGTGGTGGTGTGCTGTGCTGCCGCAGTGATGTAGTGCTGTGTTGCGTTATGATTTCCTCCTATTTGTATTGCAATGGAAGTGCAATGCTTAGTTTAAAGTAATCATCAACTACTCATAGCCCAAAAGTACCTCTTTACATTCTTTTTTATATAGGTTTCCTGTATAATTTCATGTTATATCCGCTGGTTGCCCCATCTTTCCAAGAAGTTCACTGTTGACATCATCAACCTGGTTTTAAAACCTAAAGATTGTAATCAAGTCATCCCTTACTCCTCTCCCTTCCGTGGTGGACAGATTTATGGGCTCTAACCTGTCATTTTAACTCAGCTCTCCTTCATCGAGCACGGTCTTTGTTGCCCTTCTCTGGGCCTTCTCTCTTAGTTCCTTGTGGTTCCCCAACTGCGGTAACCAAACTTGAGTATTAACTTAAGTTTTATGGTTTCGGCCTCGTATACGATATGAACTGTTTGCTGAATATTCCTTCAACCGTACATTTCAAGGAAAAACGAAAGGAAGTCAAACAGCAACAAACCAATGGGTCCCTTTGAGGCCGCTTGAGATGTCAGCAGATGTCAGAAACTCGTAAATAAGTGTGGTCAAGGTAGAAAGGCATACAGATAATTCAAAGAGAAAACCCTGCAAACTGCTCATGGGGAAACTAACAAACGATTTGTCTTTTTAACCGTTTCCGTAAGTTAGGGCTTTAGCGACGGGATAGGTACACCTCCGATTTCCTAGTTCCTATTACGCACAGACCCCTACAGCTTATTTCCTGCTACGTAACATTCTTATCGAGGCCATCTTCCACTATGCCCCATCCTCTTAATTTGCATATACTCGAGTTGAAATTCGTGAGTCTCGTATCAGACCAGCTTTGGAGTTTATCGAATGGTCCCCGTCGTGAGTTGGCACAGTCCTCATCACTCTTTGCTTCCCTCATGACCATGGCATCACCTGCAAACACACTGTAATTAGGTACGAGTTCAGTCCTTCTGTTATGTCACTTACATAGATTAAGAAGAAAAATAACCCCAGGACCGAGGCCTGTGGCACACCACTGCTGACCCCAGTCCATTTCGATAAGGCTCCTCTGACATAAGATTATTATTGTACCCCTTAACTAGTAATTTTCTATCCATCGAAAAAGTTCTGTCCTTATTCCTGCCTGGAGATCCAGCTTCTTATGTGGTATAGCGTCAAATGTTTTCTGGCTGTCCAGATATTGACAATACACCCACGTTTAAGACGAGGCTCATTCTCCCACAGATGTCTGAAGCGTGTTACCCCAGACCTACTGTGCTTGAGTCCGTGTTCTCTCTCGTTCAGGGAGCTGCGTCTTTGCAAGTAGTCACTCAATGTCTTTCTGATTATCTTATCTAGGATCTTACTTGCATACTCGTCTGAGAGACTAGTCTGTGGGACAGGGCAACTTCCTGGTCTCCAGTTATTGAAGACAGATACGACGCTAGCCATCTTTCACTCTACCGGCACTCTACCTTCCTCCAGCGATGTCTTGAAATAATATTTCAAGCGGTGCGTCAGGAGTGTTTACATACTTCTCAGGACATAAGGAGAAACCTCATCAAGGCCGTCAGCCTTATAGTGATCGAGGCGTCTTAACAGCCTCTTTACGTCATTTCCAGGTATTTCAGCGCTTTCTAAGTCCTCCTCCCCATTCCATCTCACTGATATTTAGCTTAGAGTGCCTTCCACTGTGAAAACTCTTGTTAACTTGTCATTCAGTTCCTCGCACATCTTTTTATCAGGCTAAACAACTTTTCCTTCTGAGTTCCTTTAGCCTAATTTGCTGCCCATCCCAGTCGTGATGAGAGCAGTACTCCTGGTGAGTTAATGGATAGTTTCGAGTTATCTCCTGGCTTATCCACAATAATCTCTTCAATATTCCTCTGTTCCTCCTCTCTTATTGCGTTATGATTACTCCTTGCTATCTTGCAATTTTTCGAAGCTGTCTCACTGTACTGACGTCTTACCACCACAGTGCAATCTCAGAGCGAGAAGGCGAGGGCTCGGAGGGCCCGAATGTGCTAGTGCGACAGGAGTTGTAAGAGATACTTTTGGTTAAAGACCAGAAAGACATGCCGGTGGAGGAGAAGGGAAATTTGTCACACTTCCTTTCGATAAAGAATGCTTCACTTCACAGGAATTCCTCTCTTAATAACTGACCAAGCTGGTCACCATTACCATCAGTACCACAGAAAAGACCAAAATCACCGTTCCTGAGGCTGCCAGTACTGCCAACACCACCTCTATCTCCACTACCCTCACCACTGCGACCATCGCTACCATCCCTACTACCACTACCAATAACATCACCGCCACTACTACTACCATAACCACCACTACTATTAATCATACCGTATCAGTTACTCCTACAACTAACGCTATCTGTGGATCTAATACGGCCACTATCTATACTAATGCTATTCATATTCCTACTTTTACTAGGAACACTACGACTATTACTACAAGACCTTATGTTGCTTCTACTACTACTTATACTGTATGTCATTACTACTACTGCCCTTCTTATCACTACTACTAATACCAAATCAACTAGCGTTATTAACCACTACTACAACTAGTGTCACCAATACTCTAACCACCATCACCACCCCCAACACCACTATCGCTTCAATTATTTCCACCACCCACACGAACAACATCAGTGCCACTTCCACCACAATCTCCACCACCGCTGCCTTTCTAACCTTCGCCACCATAGCCGCCACTATCGCTAACCAATACCACCATAACCGTTGCCACCAGTGCCACCATCACCCCGCTGCCCCTACCACCAGCTCTTCCACTGCTACATATGCCTCGTTTACCAGGACCATCAGCAACAAAGCTCTCATGGTCTTCCTCCTCACGAGCATCATCATGGCCATCATATATTTCCCTGTGGCTGTGTCATTACAGTGGCGTAACCCGGCAGGCAGTGGCCAGACCCCGCATTATACTACCATTATTACAACAAGGCAAACAAACCTATCTGGGCAGGAGCATCCGTTTCCCCCCCAAGAAGACAGGGCCCGCACCCTCTCTGTATTTACCTGCTGGTGCAATTAGCGAGGTGTTGGGGCCCACGATGGACCAGGTCTTTGTGGCTCAAATTAGGGCTGCTGGTGGCCCGAAGACCTCCACTTACGCCCCATCAATTTATTTTGCTGTGCGTTTTACAACTGACAATAGCGGCATCTGGCTCTGGCCTCGGCTGGCTAGGTGGTGGTGGGAGAAAAGAGAAGATGGGAAAGGGGGAAAAGGGCCTATGAGTCGACTTCAAAGGAGAGAAGCTGAACCTGGGAAAGGGTGAGGTTTATCCAAGGTCGTATACAAGGTTAGGGTGGCTCAAGTTGAGTGGCCCTAAGGCGTGGGTGTGTGTGTACAAGGCAAGGGTATTTACAAGGTTAGGATGCCTGTAAGCTGTTACAAGGTGAGGATATGTACAAGGTAAAGGTGTTTACAAGTTTAGGATAACTACAAGTTGTTTACAGAGTGAGGATATGTGCAAGTTAAAGGTGTATACAGGGTTAGGATGTCTAAAGGATGAGTCTCTAAAAGATATGGATATATAAATGATGAATATGTCTATAAGGCTAGAATGCCTACAAGCTACGTGTGTCTACAAACTAAGGGCGTCTATAGGGTGAGGGTGACTACAGGGTGAGGGTAAGATAGTTCAGCAACAAGACCTAATAAAATTCTATGGCTACATAAAATGGGAGATAGTGTCGAAGTTCTCAACGAAGACGTTGAGTCTCTGAAGCTTCTTCAGGAGAGACGAAATCGTGTATCAAGAAGTAGAGACCATAAGTCACTTGAATGGAAACTGAATGCAGTAACTGTGAAAGGCAACTGAAGCTTCTGCAGTGGCTATGGATCCTGGGAGCTTTCTACAAGGAAAGGAAAGACCTAAGGTACGCCTAAATACATTACGATTTCAAACTATTGTCTCCGTTGCTGAATGTAAGGATTGATTTATGACACGATTTCAATAGGATAACATTAGTAATAACATTGTGATAATGATGATGATAATAATAGTTATAATAAAAACAATGGTGATAATAATGATAATAATAATAATAATGATAATAATAGTAATAATAATAATAATAATAATAATAATAATAATAATA
>JAYMFT010108339.1:0-13582 GCA_038088735.1 Panulirus argus | reverse complement strand
CCAAATGTTGCCTTCAGGTAGAAGGTTGAGGTCAATGAACCGTAGAACTTCCAGATATTCTAAATCTTTTGTGCCAGCTAGTATAAGATTGTTGAACGTGCGACAGCCCATTCTCGGATTGTAATAAAACATCTTTTAGGGGGCCAGTAAGTTCACTGGATATGGTATGCCTGAGTTTTATACCTTAATGAATGTAGTTAGGTTAGTTAGGGTGTGAGTCTGAGTGGAGAGAACTTAGAGGAGGAGGGATGTTTTAAATACCTGGTGAATCACTGAGTAGGGAGAGAGAGATTGTTATCTGGGTATGTCTGAAGGTATAGTAGTCCTAACAATATTATAAAGATGTGAGGCAAGGGTGATAGATGAGGCTGTGTGGAGGAGGGTGGGTGTATTGTAAATGAAATGTTTGTGGACAAAATATGATGTGAGATGGTTTGACTGAGTATGTAATAAAAGGTTAAGAGAGGGGTGTAATGATGAAAATGTGTGGATGAGAAAGCTGAAGAGGGTGTGCTGAAATGGTCTAGATATGTGGAGAGAATGAGTGAGGATAGGTTCACAGAGAGTACATGTGTCAGAAATGGAGGAAACAAGGATAACTGGGGAACCAAACTGAAGATGGAAGGATGGTGTGAGAGAGATTTTGAGTGATTGGGGCCTAAATATGCAGGAAGGTGAAGGGTGTGCACAAGATAGAGTGAATTGGAATGACATGGTATATAGGGGTAGAAGTGCTGTCATTGGACTAAACCAGGGCATGTGAAGCCGCTGGAGTAAACCATGGAAAGGTCAATTGGGCCTGGTTGTGGATAGGAAGCTGTGGTTTCAGTACATTACACATGACAGCTAGAGAATGGATGTGAGTGAATGTGGCCTTTCTTCATCTGTTCCTGGCATTACCTCGTTAAAGTGGGAAATGATGATCAAGTATGAATTTCTTTTCATACTTGATCACCGTTTCCTGCATTAGTGAGGTAGTGCCAGAAAACAGAGGAAGAAAGACACATATACTCACATGCACATAAATATCCATATATGCATATACACTTACATACACATACATATACATATAAACATGTACATATTCAAACTTGCTCGCCTTCATCCATTTCTGACACCATCCCGCCCCACGGGAAACAACATTGCCACCCTTTGTGTCAGCAAGGTACCACCAGGAAACAAACGAGGAAAGGCTACATCTGCTCACGTCCATACATGAGCAATCATGCGTGATGCACCGAAAACACAGCTCCCTATCCACATCCAGGCCCAAAAGACCTTTCCATGGTTTACCCCAAATGTTTCACATGCTCTGGTTCAGTCCATTGACAGCACATTGATCCCAGTATACCACATAATTCCAAATCACTCTATTCCATGCACGCCTTCCACCATCCTGCATGTTCAGGCCCCGATCACTCAAAATCTTTTTCACTACATCCTTCCATCTCCAATTTGATCTGGTTTTCCTTGTTCCCTCCACCCCTGCCAAATATAACCTCTTTATCAACCTTTCCTCACTCAATCTCTCCATGTGTCCAAACCATTTCAACACACCCTCTTCTGCTCTCTCAACCAAGCTCCTTCTATTTCTACACATCTCTCCTACCCTTTCATTACTTACACGATCAAACCACTTCAAACCACATATTGTCCTCAAACATTTCATACCCAAAACATCTACCCCTCTTCCGCACAACCCCTATCTATACCTCATGCTTTGCAACCATATAATACTGTCAGAACTACTATTCATTCAAACATACCCATTTTTGCTCTCCAAGATAAAGTTCTCTCTTTCCATAAATACTTCATTAATCTCAGAACCTTCACACGCCCCCATCCAATGACTCATTTCCGTTTCCATGATTCCATTTGCTGCCAAGTCCACTCCCAGTGATCTAAGACTCTTCATTCCTCTAATTTTTCTCCATTCAAACTTAAATTTCACCTTACTTGTCCCTCAACCCTGCTGAACCTAATAATTTTGATTTTATTCACATTTATTTTCAACTTTCGCCTTACACACACTCTTCCAAATTCAATAATCAACTTCTGCAGTTTCACATTCGAATAAGCCACCAGTGCTGTATCATCAGTGAACAACAACTGACTCACTTCCCAGGTCCTCTCATCTCCAACAGGCTGCATACTCACCCCTCTCTGCCAGACTCTTGCATCTATGTCCCTAGCCACCCCATCCATAAAAAAATTAAACAACTACGATGACATCATACACCCTTGCTGCAGACCGACCTTCACTGGAACCATTCACTCTCCTTTCTTCCTACTTGTACACACGCCTTACACCCTTGACAAAAACTTTTCACTGCTTCTAGCAGCTTACATTCCACACCATATATTCTTAAGACCTTTCACGAAGCATCTCTATCAACCCTTCTATCAACCTATCATATGCCTTCTCCAGATCCATAAATGCTACATACAAATCCATCTGTTTTTCTAAGTATTTCTCAAACATTCTTTGAAGCAAACACCTGATTGACACATCCTCTACCACTTCTGAAACCACTCTGCTCCTCCCAAACCTGATGCTCTTTACAAGCCTTCACCCTCTCAATCAATACCCCCCCATACAATTTATCAGGTATACTCAATAAACTTATGTCTCTGTAGTTTGAACACTCACCTTTAACCCCTATGCCTATATATAATGGCACTATATATATATATATATCTTTTTTTTTTCATACGTATTCGCCTTTTCCCACATTAGCGAGGTAGCGTTAAGAATAGAGAACTGAGCCTTAGAGGGAAAATCCTCGCTTGGCCCCTTCTCTGTTCCTTTTTTGGAAAAGCAGAAAATGGAGGGGAGGATTTCCAGCCCCCCGCTCCCATATATATATAAATATATATATATATAGAATTGACTTTGAAACCACTCACAGTTGTCCATGCTAATTATTACATCTTTTAGACTACACAGATTTAAAGGATGACATAAAACGGCAAGAGCATTTAACATCACTTGTGGTAGTCCTGCAGAAATACCTTGGAACAAACAATCTTCCCAATGAAGTTGAACTGCAAGGCATCTTTGGCCGGGTTAGTAGCTAGAATTTTTATTTTGTAGTACCTGACTTTTTTTTTTCCCCCAGATTCATTGATTGTTGGACATGAATTTTTGTATGCTATAGTTAGATATGTCAAAAGCCAGATTGTACTCAGTTAGATATCACTTGCAGAGATGGTCACCCTCTGCAAGTCATTTGTCAAATTTTTTATAAACATGTTTGCTTGTCTTTAGTATACATAAAAGCCTTCAGATTCAAACAAGTGAATATATTTTGTCACTTTCCACCAACTCCATTAATTTCTGCTCATTCTGTGAGATATATTTTTCAATAGTCTGGCCCTTCCTTTTCAAAAGTATTCATGTTTTCATTGTAAAACTATTGTTTACACACCTCATAAAATCCTCTTAGTCATCTCTTGCCTCATCTTCAGTAACCTTCTTAAGCCTCACCATCTTCCATTCTTCTTTACATGAAGCCTTACATTTTACAGTCATTATTAGCCCCTGCTGGTGTAATTATTTAGCGATAGTGTTGATGTCTATACATGTATTTGTCTCTCCTTAAGTAGCCACCACATAAGTATCTGTGTAGTTGGGTACCATATTTATAAACTTCTTGCATAGTAAGGTAAGCTCTCATATACCACATGTATACATGCCTGTACACACACACACATCTGTAATCTTATATATGATAACCCTTAAGGGCTCCACACTTGCTCACATTATGATAGCCAACTACTTCTACATCCATGTAAATACTTAGAGTAAGCCTCTCATTTAACTTCCAGGAATGTGTTACAGTTTTTTATTTGTTAAACTACTTTTCTCAGTGCTCATTCATATCTAAATCTGCTACATTTGTTTATCTCTGTATCTGTTATGTATACCTCCAAAGCTGATAAAGTAGTTCTTTAATTTGTTAGAAAATTCCCAGTAGGTTTACAAAACTTATCAACAGTTAATGTAAACTTTATTACAAGACATTAATAACTAGTAGCTGAAGCACAGTTGTTGAGATAATCCAGAGTTATAATTCAGTTGGGCACACGATTCGCTTTATTAAATCAACAGTTAATGAACCATGTACTTCCTTGAATCACATCCACTAATACTGTAAATTTATTTATTTAATTGCAATCAACCTAGGACCTTTCTGAAGGCTCCTGCAGTCAAGTTTGTGCTGCCTTCAGTAGCAAGGAACTGTTGACTCCTTCAGAGTGAGAAGTTCTTTGACAAGATTGTACTTTGAGTGATACAGCCTTGCCAAATGTGACTTTTCACTTGCTGTTTAACCTCAGGCAGTTGGAGTCCGGTAACACCCAGGGCTGAAAATGATGTATTTGGTAAGGTGAATACCTTCATGTATGTTACTTACCATTCATTTCATACAGTTTTGCCTTTGTGTGATTATGAAAGTCTGGATTTTTCTAATGTAATTTTTTGTACACTTGTAAATATTACCAGACTGTGCTTGTTTGTAGTTATGCCATGAGTGAGGAATCACCCTCAGTAAGGTTGTATCATCAGGGTACAGTCTAATTGAATAAGTTCCTTCTCCAAAGAAGTCTATCCTTTCCTCACTACTGATTGTAGTGCAGCTTTGAAGCTTCATCCACTTCTGGAGAAGGAGTCCTGGGTTTATATAATAATTGGTAATGTTAGATTTTTTTTCAGGTCTGTGTTAATAGTTTTAGTATCACTGATATGGACATGAACACAGTTGGAACTGGGGTGTACCTGGCGGCTTCCATTTTTGATCATTCGTGCGAACCCAATGCATATGTAACATTTGATGGTAAACACTTACTATGCCGCTCATTGGTAGACTGGCCAAGTCTAGACTGGAATAAGGTTAGTTTATGTCATAAGTCTTAGATACTCCAGTTCTTTGAAAATTAAGTACATTTTCCATTTAGTTTTGTCCAGTTGAGTGAGAATTTGAATGACAGTTATTGAGTTACACTTTTTGCAGCAGTTTTATAGTTACTTCTGAAGTATTTTCATATAGTGAAAGACAGCTAGAGAGTGGATGTCAGTAATTGAGACCATTCATCATCTGTTACTGGTGTTATCTCATTACTGCAAAAAGTAATGAACAAATATGAAAAAGAAATCAGTAATATCTATATTGAAGTAAGGTTTTAAATCTCTTTATAGGTCAGAATAAGTTACATTGATGTAATGAACACCACCATGGACCGCTTGGAGGAATTGCACAACCGTTATTACTTTTGGTGTGATTGCAGTGCTTGCCACAATCCCGAACGTGACAAGTTTATGTCATCTATCAACTGTGGTAAGTGTTACTTAAGATTTATAGGGATGCAAGCATTATATATTCATTTTCAGTTGGGTTTGATTAATTGGAATGATCTATTCGTGTCAGAAGGATTTTAATTGATTATTTGTCATATGATGGAATTGTTGCACTTTTGATGAATTCCTCTTTACCACAGGGGATGTTATATTTACTGGAAGTGGATGTCCTCAGAACCTGATTGGTTACTCTTATTCAGGATATGTTTGATTCTTTTATGTTGCTTAACTGCATAGTGGATGAAATTGGTACCTTGCCACTGCCACTACATTTTGGCAGTTAATCTTTTTAGCAATAGCTGTCATGATATTGTTACTAGAGATCATGCAGTCTCCTAATTAGGCAATACTGGATATTCCCCCATAATTAAAGAAAGGGTATTTATGGTTGAAACCATTATTCAAAGCTTCTAGAAGAACAACTAATTCAGAAATTAAATTTTTTTTCTCACAAACTTTCAGGGAATACTGCATGCACTGCCCCAATTTTCATTGATGAAGATGATGACAAGGATACAGCTATTGGGCCATGCTCTGTGTGTGGCTTTAATGACCTGAGTCCTGACACAAGAACCAAGTACTGCAGCATTGCTAATTATTGTAGAGAACAACTGGAAGTTATGAAAGAAAAATACTGTATCCTTTTGCAAAACTATTGAATATCATATGGTTATCATTTTGGAGAAACAGAGGGTCCCATGTTTGGTTACTGCCCACTTGATTTAAAGACTAGGTTTTGCATCCTGTTTTATGGTAAGAAGAGAAGCGTCTAAACAAGTGATAGAGGTTTAGTCATAAATTACTGGATATCACTAACAACAAGTAATTTGACAAACAGGTTACCATAAACTATATATGGTGAAAATCCACATACCTTAGACAGGACGTAGGCCCTACATTGGAATTGAATGTTTTGGATATATTTCTCGGAAACAGTCACTGACCAAATGAATAGTACACTTTCTTTGCTGCTTTATAAAAGAGTAAGATAATTTTAAAGCAGTGTTACTATATTGTGTATACATTATTACATATTACATTATTTTATTCCTTAACTTTTGAAAAGATCTTGACCTATGTCAGAGAGTAATAGAGAAGCAAGGAAATCTGTTTTATAAACTCAACATATTTCGCGTCAGGTTCCTTGATGCTGGTTTTGAAGCTGCTATTGCTCTTCATAACTGGGACATTGCAATCCAGTATGGTAGTCAAAATATCGAGGGCTTGAGGTAAGTTAATGTTTGGGATTTATGTTTTTCTGTGATTAACTGTACTGGCAATTATGTCTACTTTTATAAACTCCATTCCTTTATATGTGGGGTGAATCAGATGCATGCAAAATATTAATACTGAAATAGTAAAAAGTCATAACCCATATAAGGCTCATGGTCCCGATAAAATTTCTCCATGTGTGCAGATAATAGACAAGCTACTTGAAATATTGTTCAAGATGTCACTGGAGAGAGGCGGGGTGCCAGGCCAGTGTAAGAGGGCAAACATCATACTAAACTGTGAGAAGGGAGACTTGAAACAGGCTCTGGAGGATTGCATCACTGTACATGAAGACCTTGACATACTTCTGAGTTGGTCTGATAAACGGTTGAAGTTCAACCCAAGTAAATGTAAACAGAGATGGATCATAGTGAAAGAAGGCCTTAATATGATTATAATCTAGCTGGAAGCAAGTGGCAGAAATCAGGACATGAGAAAGACTTGGGAGTCAACATTTGTGTAATTGTCATTGTCCCACTTCAGGGGAATAGTTTGAAGGTGACCAACTGTCTCCTAGCAAATATTAAATAGCATTTGAGTTTACTTTTAAGGAATTATTCATGTAGCTTTTCACATCACATGTAAGGCCAAAACTAGAATTTGCTTCTCTAGTTTGGTCACCACATTTAAGCACAAAAAGTTAATAGACAAGGTCCAGAGGAGAGCAACAAAGATTGTACCAGAGTTAAGAGGGCTGAATTACAGGTAAAGGCTTAAGGTCTTTAAAATTACCTACCTTGGAAGGGAGAAGAGTGATGGTTGACCTGATTACAACCTTGAAGCTTTTAAAACACTGATGATGTAGACAGTGAACAGTTCTTATAGAGATGTAGGGATAGAACATCCACATTGCTAACGTAAAAATAAGCTAGAAACTTTTTAAGATGTGAGGAAGTATATTTATATTATAAGAGTGAAGGTTGAATGGAATAGAATTACTAAAAGACATGTTTAATGCAGACAACTTACAGAAATTTAAGTTGTATGATAGAGAATATTCAAGATGGTGACACAAGTGTGAAACAACCTTTCCATAAAGTACAAATAGGTTATTGCACACTTTAATTGAAATTGAGTTTGAAGAGCAGATCCAATGACTCCACTAATGGCTTTCAACTAGCTGAATTTTTTAATGTTAAAAACCATGACCTTGGTCTGGACTTTGATCCATGACTTGAGCCTTCAAATTGTGTTCTCAGAGTTAAATAATTTCCTAAAGTTTTGTCAGTGAGCACACATGCAGTCCTTTCCAGTTTTTATCACAAACAGTGTTTCATTAGTATCACTTTCTGGCTTGTGGTTGCTTTCACTGTGAGTCCTGCTGTTCTATTCTGTCTGGAGCCCAGTTCTTATTTTTTTATGGATTGTAGAGTGATGCATGCCTCCAGACCACAAATTCTTGCACTGCCTTGCCCATGCTTTCCTCTGTTTCACATCTTTCTACAACTTAGGTTCATGGGTCCTTGCCTATTCCTATTTCCTGTATTTGTATTTCCATATTTCCATACCAACATATAAAGCTAAAACTTAAAATAGATTGTTTGATAAGTTGATGAAGAGATGAGGTTTTGTTTAGATTTTTTAAGTCTGTAAAACTTTTATCTCTTTATATTTTATAATACTTTTACCATAGATCTTGCTCAATATTCTTGCTTACTCATCATTGCCATTTGTGCCACAGCCTTAAGACAAATATTAACACAGACAATGAATTCCAGGTTTTACTATGGTGAAGATCACCCAAACATCGGTTTGGTTCTGCTTAAGCTTGGCAAAATTTGTAGTCATATATATAGATTACAAGATGCCGTACACTATTTAGCAGAAGCAGAGAAGATATTGCTTGTAAGCCATGGAAAATCACATCCTTTATACAAAGAAGAACTGAAGCCTCTTATTGAACAAGCAAATGAGGAGCTCAGGATATTTACTCAGAGAAAGAAATGGACAAACAATAACTTTGCTGTGGTGAGCTGAGTGTGCTCTCAACATTAATTTGCATTCCATCCCTAACTCATGGATTTTCTTGTAAATATTTTAGAAGAATTATTCCATTTATTTTTAGAAGAGTGGTTGTTTGATATTGTTTTGTGTGCAGAATTATTATTTTTGTGGTTAAAATTCATTCCAAGGTAAAGTGCCATCCATCTTATTTTCACATGGTTGCAGGTAAGTGCCTGTTTTTATCCTAATTCATTTAGCCTCATCCTCCCGTTAGTACAAGGAGAAACAAACAGGATCCTACACATACATTAATATCATCATTTATTTCCATAATATTGAAGAATCAGAGATTTACTGTCACACCATACAACTTATCTTGAAGAATTTTCTGGATTTGATAAGCTGTAACTGTTGATAATATGACAAAAGATTGTCAGCACTTTAGTCTGTGTGAGACAAGACATACCGAATCCTCATCTGAGGGTTCGTTTTGGGGGGTAGTAAAAATAACATTTGCTCATATGCAAGAACTGAATTGGACATACAGTTAGCACAGGCAGCAGTTTCCAAGTTTTCCTTTCTTAATAATTCTTAAGCAGCATGTTGTCTAAATTTAATACCTGACGATGACAGTTAATTGACATAGTAGTCCATTCATGCATACCTCTTGGCACAACATTGTATACAGTCTACCCCCATTGCTTAGTTATAATATTTAAGTTTACATCATTTGTCATTGAATCTTAATCATCAGAATTGTCATTGTGCTCTCCATACTTGTTAGGTTATTAAATGTAAAATTTGCATTGAACATATCAAATAAATTTTATATTAATACCATTAAATTCTTTTTTTTTTATTAACAAAACTAAACATGGTGGGTTAGTCCCATGGGCCATGAGAGATCTTTTATACCTATAGGGGTTGGAAACTTCTAGACCTTTCTTACCCTTAAGTAACCACTTGATTGGTAGTAAAGGAATGACCCAGAAAGATTTGCCCTCAGACCAATCAACAACCTTCAATCTGTGGTGATGCCTTTGTCCTTTGGCTGTTGGTGCTGACATCTAGATACTTCAAAAATTGTTGGCTTCTTCCATCCTGGTATGGTTAGATATTGATTTTCATATTGCTCATGGGTTTGAAGATGAGAAAATAGTCAAATTGTTTTAAGCCCAGTGTGCATAATAGAGAACTTGTGAGCATAACCTGTTCAACGTTGGTTTCAACTTAGATGTTTTCTGTTCCTTTGAGGTAATAGTTCAGCTTAAGCCCACTGATTATTCACTTAGTCCACTGTACATGTAACTTGAAGCTCCTAGTGTACCATAGGAATCTTAATGAAATAAGATTACTCTCAGTCCTTGAATCTTCAATGTGGGATATGAGAGAGAGAATTCTTAACCATCCCTCTGTTTCCAAAGAACTCGCTTTACCCCTGCTGTTATAGCAATGATGTACTAGAAGAATTTTTCAGTGATGGCTGGCCCATCCACTTGAATACAGGACCTCACCCTGATTAATGTTGAGCTCAGTGTCAGTGTAATGGTAGCCATCAGCACTTTAAGTAGAAGTGCATGATTTTATCTGGTCCTTAGTAGCATCCTGTAGCAAGATGATTAAATATCCTTCAGTAATAAGTTGGAAATATGAAGATAATCAGGTTTTCTTGCAGTACCATATCCCTACAGGTTTACTGATGATAATCTACTGTACATCTGAAAGGGGTTTCCTTCCAATTTGAGTCCCATAATCATTTAACAGTTATATCTTAAATACATAAGGGAGGAGCTCCACCCAGAGGACTAAAACTTAAAAAAACACCAGATTTTTTTTTTTTTTTTTTTTTTTTTTACCTGTAGGGTTTTTGTTATGGGTATACACATGGAACCTATGGTGTTTTGCACGATTACACTGGTTGGATTTTATAATTGGCTCAGTCTTAGAGATATAGATATGCAAGCTGACTTGTATTGGTCTCATGCCCATTTTTTGCTTGGATTCATAAGACAAAGAGCCAGTGACTGTGAGGGGTACGAGACTGAAAACGCAACTGAATATGGGTGTGAAGTGACATATTAGTCATTGGTCCATGAACAGTCATTACTGAAATTGGGGTGATCACTGTATGTATCAAAATCAATATTATTAAAAATTTTATATCACAATTAATGCTCTGATATTTTTTTCTGTTTCATCTGGTCCAAAGTCTAGCTGGGCCTGGATAAGAAGCTTGCCATGTCCAGGACTTGGAATAAAGTCTTTAAAGATTAGAACATTTTCACTGGGCATGTTCATTTATTCATACTGGATGATCATGAACATTAGAAGCCTGTTTCACTGCTTCTTTAAGTAAAAGGCATGCTTCTCTGGTTGTCTGACAAGAAATGAAAGCATTTCAACCTGTCAGTTAGAAAGGCAGCAATATTTCATGTAATCCGAGCATGAGAAATCTTTATTAAATCTCAAGCATTACAAGATGTGTCATTCCATAAGTTTTTTGAAAATGATATGCTTCCAGCTCTTCACTTAAGAGAAACTTTTGGGTTATTGTTGCTTCTTGCAGAATGTTGTGTATTTTTTTAATTAAACATATATATGACAAATGCCCATACAAGGTTTGATTATCCTAAATTTTTTAGTTTGCATATATTTCAAGGAGAATGTATTTTTGGTAGAGTTGAAGGGAAGGCAACCTTAAGACTTCTGCTTTGAATCGTTTATTACTTGGGCAACACACCCAAAATGGAAAACAGATTTTGATTTACAAGCCTGTTTTCTATTTATTAGTTTTACTGTGTTTCCTTACAACAGTCTTAAACCTTTCATTGTGCATGCCACTATTATAGTATTACAAGAGTAGCATGCACGATGAAAGGTTTAAGATTGTTGTAAGGAAACACTTTGTTTAGTAATTCACCTCAGGGATCAAAGGTGTGGGTTTAACAGGTGGAAAAGAAGTTTTAACACACCTAGGAAGTGGAAATGAAGCTGTTTAAATTCCTAGGGTGTGAGGGGTGCTCTGTGGCACCTCACCCCTCCACAAAGCTGTGCTGGGATGCTTCTGCTGATTTATTTTAAAGTGTAGTTGTTACTTATTGGCACTGATGTATTTTAAAGAAGTTTTAAAGGATGTTCATTAAATTTTAAAGAGTAGAAATATGGGAAATGTGAAAGGTTCACCAGAAAAAAATGAGAAATACAAAACATTGTGTAGCACCTGTAGTATAGGGGGAACCTCCTCTGAATTGTGTAAGTGTTTCTGTTTTCATACTTGTAAACTGCAAGTAGAAAATGCATTTTGTGTGCAACGTGAAAGGCACCTCTCCTGTAAATGAACACAAAAACAGAAATGCGAAGCTGGTTACGGACATTGCGATAATATTAGGAAGAAAACTGATGGTTGGATGCTTGTGTGGCTATTGCATGGTACACTGAGTGGAAAGCCACCCACATGGGATTCATAGGTGTAACCTGGAAGATGTTGACCATGTTCTGGGCCATGTGAAGCATGAGTGTTTTAGTGTTTTGCTAGTTAAACTTAACTGTAGAACCACTTTCAGACATGGGAAATCCCCAGGTATTTGTCAAATATGAATACCTAATGACATATTTGAGAAATATTATAAGTTGCAGAGCCACATGGTTTCACCATAGGGGACACCCAAACCAGTGGGTACTAGTCATGTGATGGACTTGAACTTTATGAGGGACCAGGGACAAAGAGTGCATACAAAACAGATGCTGTACAAGGGAGCAGAAGGGCAAATTGGACTCCTGTGGCCTGTTGATCTACTTAACTAATGCCAACAGCCTGAGTCTGTCTGATAGATCAAGCAGATAAGCCCCAAATGCCAAATCAGTGCCCTCAATGATAAAGGAGTAGCACTAGCTAACAACACTTGAGTGAATCAGCTACCTAAACTGTGAAGAGCAACCATGGCATCCTTTGTTGGCTAGTTAATGTCAGTCAAACTGGAGGGGATCTCATGAAGTCCCAGAATAAGTTGGAGAAGCAACTACACTAAGCTGAAGTTTCTTTGCTCATACTGACTCTTGTTAAGAAAACTTTTGTATTCTGTTGTATTATGAAAAGTCCCCACTTGTCTTGGACCTGTCATGGTAAGCTGGTGCTTCAATAGCTCATTATTCTTCAAACACTTTATCTTCTGTTTAAATTTCTTCCCACATTTTGCATATGTGCTGGACTTAGTATCCCAAATGTTGGATGTTGATTGGACATTCAATTTTCACTGATGTTCTCATTATTGGTAAATGTTTCTCACACTTTAGGGCTCCTGAGCTGTGGAAGCATCCCCACAGCTTAAGTTATTGTGCTTCATAGGCACATATACTGATCTCTAGTTGAAGGCAAACAAAGAATGGAGTGACAACTTTAAGCCATGGTTTATCAAAAGTAAGTTTTTTCCACATGTAATTTCCTAAAATTTTTCACATAGTTTGAGATTCATGCAGTTTTTATTAGAGTCATCAACTTGTGTTCAACAATGATAGATTTTTTGTCAATTGCATTTAGATTTTTATTCAAGGAATGTTTTAGTATTTGCATGTTGATCGCCTCCTCCTATATAAGATATATTTTGCAGCCAGGAAACATGATAAAGATTATCATATTATGTCATTAAAAAGTGAGGCATTATAGTATTAAATGAGAAATGAATGAAACTCTAGCTTATAACACAAGTCAGTTGGCAGTTGGTCCTTAGGCAACCCAGTTGTTCTTCCCCTTGGAGCTGTCGATGAAAATGGTACCTGGCTTAGGCTGGGGTATATACATATTTAGTGCTAATGAGGTGGCCTTGATTAGGGCATTCACATGTCAGTGCCATCTCTGCTAACCTTAGAAGAAAATACCTCTTTAAAAATCGTAATTCTGCTTCAAAGTGAGTTATTGTTACCAGTTGTTAAAGTCTGTTTTTCACTTTCTCAAAAATTTGTAAATACTTTCCCTGTCTGTTTTTCCCAATTTCTCAACTCTCTATATATTTC
>JAYMFT010108328.1:0-13583 GCA_038088735.1 Panulirus argus | reverse complement strand
ATCCCATTAACGCTATATATATATATATATATATATATATATATATATATATATATATATATACACCCTAGCCTGAGCCAGGTACACATTTTATCGACCAACCCCTTCGGGGTGGATGAACAGCTGGGTTGACTGTGGGCCGACTGCTGCAGCTAGGGACCAACCTTCAAAGTTAATCTAAATCGTGACGAATGAAATTTGAACCCGAGTAAATGCAAAGTAATGAGAATGGAGCACGGTAGTACGAAAAAAGACTTCGTTCTGAACATAGTCCACTTATGTACAGGGAACAGAAATCTGTTTGTGATGGGGGACTTAAAAGAGTTGACGCTGAAGCCAAGTTGGTGCCGAGGAACTTTGTTAAAGACGACGACGTGTGTTTACTGGCAAATATCAAAGTTGAGTTTAAGTACGTGGGGGATGCGGAAGTGTCTGGCTCGATATTAACATGTTAAACCGAGATTCGAAAGTGCTTCTCAGATTTAGTTGGAGGAGAGTAACAATGATGGTGCCGGAATTGAGAGAGTTGAGGTACAGAGAAAGAGTTTAGAGGCCTCAGATTTGCTCACCATTGAAGAGAGAAGAGTAAGGGGTGACCTGATCATGACATTTTGAGTTTATGAATTAGCTTGTTGAGGTAGACAGTGAATGACTCTTTGAAAGATGAAGAAATAGAACGTTTTGAGTCTGTGACATGAAATTAAGAAAGAAAATGTGAGAAAAGTTGTTAAAAAAGTAATTTATTTAAAAAACGAGAAGTGGAGCAAGGAAAAAAATTGAACCGAATTTTGTGATAGTATACAGAAATTTAAGAAGTTGTTTCAGAGAGAAATTTCAAGAAATAGGGACCCACGAGTGTTAAAAATCCCCCCCACCCCATGCAATACAAATAAGTACATTAGTGAATAATAGGCAATTACAAACACACACACACTCTTGAGCAACGTACACTGACAAAACTACACACTCGCACACACACACACAAACGCACCCGTAAACACACAAATACAGACGCACATGCACAGTCATATACACACAAAAACACGCGCTCACGAAAAGACACATTTATACAAAGATATTAGAAACAACAAATATGTCCCCAGGTAAAATCGAGAGAAGGAAGAAAAAAGATGGAAATATCTTGCAGAAATTTCCCTCCCGTTCTCCAGTTTGCCATTTCATACAAGACGACAAATTCCTTGGCCAGCTTCCAGCCCGACCTCGGGGGCTGCTGCTTGGTCAGCAAGGAGGTGTATTCTAGCGGGCGAAGGATTCTCCTCCACATCGTCTCTTAAGGTCAAGAGCGGGCTTCAAATGATGCGGTTCTCGCCTGGGGAAAAAGAAAAAGGAACAGATCCGGAAACGGAAAAGAGAGACGGACGCCATGCGCTTGGTTGCGTATGAGGGAGCGATGGAAGCCTTAGTTTTGCTACGCATTGGCGTCTCCGTGAATCCGTCTGTAGTTGGTTAAGTGCCGACAAGGACTGGAAAAAACATGCCAGAGTTTCGTCATTTGTATTCCCAGACGCCATCATGAACGGGGATATCACCTCTCTCCAACCCATTTCAACTATGACCGTCTGTCTCTTCGTCTTCGAAAAAGAGGTCTTTCCATGACGACTCGAAATCCTTCGAACTCGGAGGTTCTTCGTTTCGATCCGTCCGCAAAGGGCGGGGCCTGGATACTCCACTATACACTGGTGCTTCCTCCCTTGGACATAGGTCCAGGTTTCATCACCGGTCGCAATCGGGGACGGAAAATTATCCCGTTGTTTATTATGGAAGCGCCCCCGAAGTTGGTGCAATGTCTGGGCGCTAGATTGCACGCCATTCTCGCGTTGGCGGGTGAGACAGAGAGAGAGAGAGAGAGAGAGAGAGAAAGAGAGAGAGAGAGAGCCATCCCGCGAAGAACTGTACCCGAATGTTCCTCTGTGGTGTTGAGGTGGGAGGTGTCGTGTCGTCTGGGTGTTAGTGCAGATTATTCCAACCGTGTTCTTTCTCCATTCTCACTGAAGTACCGTATAGTTACCGCAGGGCATTCAAGAGGCCATGGCTGCCACTCCAGTGATACTTTGATCCGGCAAGTGTGTGCTGGAGAGCACCTTCTGATTCCTTTGATGGCATTTGGACCGCAGCATCTGCGTCTTTAAGCTGACATGATACAACTCAGTCCATTAGAATTAACATTTTTTTGAGGTGTATCAGTGAGTAGATCATTACGATGATTTGATACATTGTATACAGCAATGTGATGGACAACTAATCATTCTTAGTTTATCCGACGAAGACTTCATTAACCCAACATGTCATAGACACTTAAGTGGATAGAGAAGAGGTGTGGCTGATACTCGTCTTCCTCAAGGAGGGGATGATGATTGGCACTATGCCTGATACACAAAGGTCAGCGAGGGTGTTGAGGTGGTGTCTATTCGAACTATGGACAACTGGTGTGGTTGGAGAATACTACAGAAAAGCTAAAGCTGGGAACGTAGGGGTCGTGATGAGTCCATTAAACTTCCAGAGGAATGATTGTCCAGTCGCCTGAAGGAGATATGGACATGAGTTTGACGTACGTGTGCGCGAAATGTAGATGTGAAGTGCGAAGAGAGAGAGGTGAAAGAACGATAAATGATGAGAAGGAGAGTAGTTAAAGAGACTGGGGTTCCTCAAAGACCACTGAAGAACGTTAAGTTTAAAGTGGATGCCCACAGAACTCTGAGCAAGTGTTTGGAAGATACTGTGAGCAAAAGATATTGAGTAGAATTATCAAAGATCTTGGAAAAGTAATTATTTTTGAGAGAGGATGATAACTAGAAAGAAAAAACAAATGAAGAGATGCGGTAGGTGACAGGATGGTAGAGAGAGAAGATTGCGTTTCTTGGAGATGAAAAATAAAATGAATTCGTTTACGTATTCAGTACGACTGTACGAGCCTTAGGTCAAATGGCATGACCCCTTGACCTAGCCCTTGGGGTGGTCAGTTCAAAGACCAGGTCATGTTTCAGGGTCATACCGTCGCGCTTAGGTGATACATGGTAATACATTTAGGCTCATGGGTGTAACATGTGGAGGACAGATAACAGGAGACCTGATGGTCCTGAATGAGGTTATCTGTTGGGGGCGTTCTGAAGACAGTGTTAGACAGTGAATGATTTGAAATGAATGTGGGAATGTGACATAGTTATATAAGGTCGACTCGAGTGTATCTAAGCTCTTTATAATATGTCAAGGCCTGGCCTTAATGTGGACTTTCGTCCGTGACTGGAGCCTTCAGCATTAAAGAAATGAGGAATGTGTAAGAGTGGGACCACATTAGCACAGACGAATGTTACCACAGATATGAAACATGAGAAATGGTTAAGTGTTCTGTTTAAGCATGTAGGAGGACAGAGTTGTCGTAAAGTAAGAGGAAAGCTCTTTTGTATTTCTCAACCAAGATATTCCCAAAGTCATATTAGTCTGAATAGCATAAAATCATCGGGAATGTGTTCAGTAGAGGTAACGAAGGAGAGATATAGAGCGAAGGTTCACTGATAGGAAAAGGGATTTGAAGTCGACTGAGTCTTCAGGGATTGGAAAGACAAGAGGCAGTGGGGAGTGGAAAGATGAAGTGGACTGTGTGATGATGGAATGTTGTGTGTGTGTGTGTGTGTGTGCAAATGAGGAGACGTAGGATCACTCACCCTAAGTAGACTAGATCAGTGAAGGCAGCAGTCGCGTTGAAATATATCTTTTACAGTACCATCAAGGAAAAAGAACAGGTATGTAAAGAATATGAAAATATAATAAAGATCCGTGGGGTTGCAAGACGAAGAGAGAAAAAAAGAAATAAAGAGTTAAGAAAAGAAAGGCAAGGCATTGAGATTTCGTAAGGGATCATCTGCGTGGGCAGGAAAGAGGATGCCTGGTCGGGATTAAAGCCTGCCTTGGGCCTCAGCTATCTGGAAGATATAACGGATTATCGGCTGGTTAGGAAGATTTATGATCGGGCTGTATTTGCTGGAACGGGGAAAGTGGGGTGAGTGCGGGGTCTGCCTGCACATGGTATTCGAAGGTGTAATATTATTGCACTTATTTTTATTATTATTATTAATATTATTATTATTATTATTATTATTATTATTATTATTATTATTGCTTGTATTATTATTATTATTATTATTATTATTATTATTATTATTATTATTATACTATTATTATCAATATATCATTATCATTATTGCTGTTATTATTATTATTATTATTATTATTATTATTATTATTATTATTATCATCATTAGTATTACTGCCAACATCGTTATCCTAAGAATTGCACTTGGAAACTCTATTTCAGTCCTTTCTAAATAGCACAAATTGTGAGCTGTTTTAATGCGTCCGTTATTAGATGCGAGTGGTTGTAATTTCTCGGCATTTTCGAGAAAAGTATCTGGGACAATATGTAATCTCGCTCTCCCACGCAAAACTCTCTTTAATAACGTTTACTGACGTGGAACGTAATTTCCGCTGAAGCGAATTAAGGCTACGCTAGCTCTACCTTCGGCAAAAATCTCGTCGTAGGTGAATAGGTAAGGTTCCCAAGCTAGCTATGCATGATTAAGGCAGGACCTACGTCACCCTAGAGAGTGAAGCAAGCTTGGAAATATCTTTGAAGGTAGTGATTAACGGGAGACTGGAATTCAAATTAAGGACGGAATTGGTAAAACTTGTTCCCTCGGGCCAAATAATGAGCGGTATGATAATGAGAACCGAAATTACGAGCGACAGAAGAATGATAATGAAGATATTAAATGTATTTATTAGTGGTGAAAATTGAATAGTGCTGTGTCGTATGGTCACTGACCAAATAAGTGTAAGTATATGAGAGAGAAAGAGAATACGGACTCAGTTTATAAGTAGAAATGGAAAGAAATGGAACAGCACAAATATCGGGAGAGATGAAAGGAACTAGGTTTCTGTAGACGAGAGAGAGAGATGGTAATTGATTCGTAACAACAGATAAAAGGTGCTGAAAACATCCGTTCTAAAACTGCGCGGTGGAAGAGACGAGAGCGATGAAATCAACAGGCACGCTTCAGAATTTACGTACAAAAGACATCGAGCTGGAACATTTGAATACCCTGGCAAAGGGGAGGGTTCGGCCCATTTCGCTGTGATGCCCAAGATAAGAGACATGGCTGGGATGAACACAGGAACCTTCAAATTCGACGTCTGGTTTACAGAGGGAACAGACGACCCAATGTTGCAATGTTGCTTGCATCTAGAAACATCAGGCTCATCGGCCAAGCTATGAGCTAGAGACAGGACTCACTCACCGGGAGAATATATCACAAATTGGCTGCAGACAACGACGCAAAACCAGGGGAAGCATGGCCGACTCAAAGGATGACTGAGTGGCATATTTAGATGGACTTGGACACTCTGGTAGGGCAGTGGGTTATATGGCAGATGGATTTCAGTGCAGACGAATGTTAAGTAACGTACTTAGGTTCCATATCATTTACTTTTTCTCTACTTTCATAAGTAGCTTTCACTCCCGTCTCCACCGAGATGTGATCAACCATCCCTCGTCTCTCTCCCATTCACGCTGAAACCTTTGCATATACCTTTTCCCCAAACCATAAATCCTCACCTAACTGTTGCTCATATCAACTTTCATCTTCCTTCGTTTATACTGTCTCCCTAACACAGACACCAGCTTCATGAGCGTCTTTAACGAACCTGACACCAGAGCCGCGTCATCTGCAAACAGCAAGAGACGCGCCCCTGAGGCACACCCCACTCCATACAGACAGTAGACCCACACCTCGCTCCAAGACCAACCCATTCACCTCCTTTACACCAACCGCTACACAATGTCCGCCATTTCATTCACCCCTTTTATTCTCCCTCTCGTTCTCCCTCCCCCCTTTCTGGTCGTCCGCTGTAGCACCCCCTGGTCGTTCCACCAGCCAGCCAGTGCGTCTGGTCAGGCTACCCGCCATGCACACTAGATGATGATCAGCGTCAACCCGCCAACTCCTCTGGAGACTCGCATTTATAACTCCCCCTCAAAGTCTTCTTTCATCGATGAATCGGCAGTGCGTCATTATCATTCCCAGGCCCTGGGCTACCCACTACTCCCTGGCAGGGAGATACCAGCGTGCGTGTTGGTAAGAGACATTGGAGAGCTTTGACATCTCGACTCATCTATAACTAAAACATTTACCACCAAACCTCATTCGTGTTCCACATCTTGCAACCTATCGGATCTCCTTCTAGGTTCAGTCGTGCAGTTGCCCACTCTTGCGTGTCTGTGTGAGTCTGACAGCATTACTTTCCTGTTTCGTATCGGCTTTGAACTGATACGTAAAACGCATTATTTTCTTTTTCTTTTCGTTTCCATGCCAACAATTACAGATATGAAAGTCTAAAAGCATATGACGTAAACAGACAGTCGTATCTGTATCGCGAGGAAGGAGAGAAATGACTACTGAGTTTTGCGTCACAGCGCATTAAACCCGTTAGGATATGGTTGCGTGGAGGACGTCTGTCGAAAGCCAATCCACCTGGCCCGCCGTTGAGTGGCGACACTGCTACCGCTTTTATGTCCTGAGCCAGGTTGTCCAAAACAACTGTCAATCATTCACTCTCTCCTGTCATTATCATGGTGCTGGTGTTTGGCAGGGGAAGTGAGTATGAAAGAAGAAAGTAGATACGAACAATAGTGAGGAATGTGAGGTGCAAAAGGGGTGGTGGGATGGAGGAGGTGGCATGTGACGGTTTGAATGTGAGTTGTGACTGGAAGTTACTGGAGGATGTGGAGTGGTTCAGATAGCCGTGAGTAGACTAGGCAACGAATGGAAACATGGGAGTCGAAATGATTTGTGTGGTGGGGGAAGTCTTGGGTGCACTAAGATATGTGTGGAGGAAGAGGTCACTGTCTATCAGGGCAAATATAGATACACGTTTGAAGATGTATTAGTCCCTATGATGTTCTATATATTTGAGGTATTTGGCCCATGTTGCAAAAGAATGGACGAGGGTGGAATTGGTGGAAATTACATTCCCGAGGACGTAATGTGTTGTGAGGCGGGTTGCTGTGCAAGAAATGAGACTGTAAGAACTAAGAGAGAGCTGGCCAGGGTGTACTGAATTGGTTCGGACGTATGGAGAAGAGGATCGAAGAGAGACTTGACTAAGAGGATCTGCATGTCGGAGGTGGAGAAAGGTAGGTTTAGGGTGCAGACAAGGAAGGAGATCGACGACGAGAAAGACACTATGAAGTGTCACGGCCAGAACATTCAAGAGGGTGAGAGGCGTGCACGGGTTAGAATGGACCGCAAAGATATGGGTGCACAGAGGGACGCTCTGCTGAAGGGACTTCGCTGTGGATGGTTTGCTTTGATTTCGGTGCATTTTGCACAACAGCTAGAGAGTGGATGTGACTCAGTTGGGTGGTTTGTTTGTGTGTTTGTTTAATCCTTGCGCAAACCCCGTAAGGCAGGAAACGTGGAATTAATATATGTGCTGTTCGTATATATCTATTGATTATTTATCTACCTATTGATCTGTCTATTTATACATAGCTCCAAATACCAGATGGCCATGCCTAGGGCACGCTACTTCCCCTGTCAAGCTGGTTTAAAAGAGAATTATGATAAGGAGGATCCAACGCCTTTTATGGCATCTCTAAAAGAACGTCATCTTTTTTTTCCTTTCTCCCTCTCTTCTCTCTAGAAGTAAAAAGAGTTCGCGTTGTTGAGTCTCAAGTATTTATAAAGTCTGATAGCCCCAGGGCCACGGGGAGAAATGTCTTCGAGCCGCTCCGTTGGATATGGGAAACGGGGTGTATTTTCGGCGGAGCTGGACCGTGAAAAAAAAAAAAGTGGGGGGGGGGGGGGAGGAAATGCGCATCGATTTTCCGCGTATTCTCCCCAAGGGAAAGAACTGTATGTTTGGTGTGTGTGTGTGTGTGTGTGTGTGTGTGTGTGTTTTAATGGGGACGCGGACGAAGAAGAGGCGGAACGGACTGGGAATGAGGAACAAGGAATGCGTGGAATGACGACGACCTGGGCAAATATTGGGGAGGAAATGAGAGAGATGGGGAGAGAGAGAGAGAGAGAGAGTATGCCTACGACGATATTTTGCCAATAGGCATGGCCGCCGCGTAGCGCTCACCGCAGGGAAAAACCTAGGGTTACGTGGAGCGCGCGTGAGACGGAGCGATTGTGTATGTAGGCGGACTGGGGAGCCAGTCAGCCCACGGACGTGTGGAGGACGGGGCAGAAACGAGCGGCAGACGGACGCCTGGGCCAAAGGAGTGAAACTCGAGAGCCACACTGATGGGCTGGCACGTTGCGCTGCTCTTTTTGCAAACCACAGAGAGAGAGAGAGAGAGAGAGAGAGTTGCACGGGTCAGAGATCAAAAGGAGTGTGGCAAGTGAGCGGTAAAAGATACGTGATGACTGAATCTTCCTTTCTCCCGTCTCGATGGACTATGGCGACTCCTCGGGTGGAAAAAGGAGAACACAGAAAACGTGAGTATCTACAAAGACAGCAGTAAAGAAGGAATTTCTTCGGGGGGAGGAGGAGGTCGTCGTCTCCTCTCCCTCTCCTGTTTCCGTGTTGCCTTGTGGTCCGTCGGGGTAGGAAAGTGTATGAAAAGCGTAGGAAAATTCTGCAACGAGAGCCGCAGCCCCTTGGGGACCGCGGTTGCAGGCGGGGCCGAAATAAGAAGCCATTCCCAGAGGTAATTATGGGGCATGACGGTCTGTTTGTCTTGGAGAACTAAGAAGATTGCAGTGATACGACTGTGAAAAAGAATGCACGAATTGTGCCGAATATATTTCCCTTCCCCCCTCCCCACGGCCTGCAGCCTATGCTGTATGATTCTATGCTTATGTAAACCACATATACAATGCTGAGTATAAACCAACACCGACACTCTGTGTGTGTGTGTGTGTGTGTATTTCTACGTTTTCTGTGATGGATGATGATGACAAGAGGCGCTTAGAAAATGGAAGGCGGAGACTCACATGTACATGTCCCATAAAAGCCTTCATTCGGAGAGGAGGAGGAGGAGGAGGGACGATTGTTTGGTTTGCTGCCCACATAAAAAAAGCTTTGGCCGGATAGGCAATGATAAATGATCGTTGTGCGTGTACAGGAGAGGGGGCACCAAGCCGTATATAGCCTAGGGGGATGGTGGTGGTGGTGGTGTACACATGAATAGCAGCGACGTTGGGAGGCCAAAATAACCCGGGCGATCAAAGCCTAGCCCGAGGGAAAGGGATGTATTTTAACTGCTCGTCTCATCTGTCGTTCGTGTGTGTTTGAACTGCGTTTTAGTGAGACAGGAATAAGAATAGAGAGATTTTTGCCGGTAAGAGAGAGAGTATGTAATGTTGTTTTACGTTAATTTCTTAACATGATTCATAATAGAGTTGGACAAGGTTTAGTCCATGGCGACTGTGCGTTACGTTTGCCAGCTCTATCAGTCGTACGCACGGGAGGAGGAGTTGTTGCATCCAAAGGAGATTATGGCACCGATTTTGTGTGTCCTACTGGATCACTGCCGAGCCACGAGGGTTGTTGGGAGGCGCAGACAGACCGATGGAGACGTAACGAGCCTGTATGACATGATGAGAGGAATGCGTGATGGAACTCTGGGCTAGCGAAGTGATATAGGGTAATGTGACGTTGGGATGGGACCGCATTGGCTCGCTACCTTGATAAGAAAGATCACGAGGAAGGTAATACAGTCATCTCATTTTTTGGATTAGTGTTCGTGAGTAGGTAATTCTCCAGTGAGCGGAAGAACTCCGGGAAATTTGCTACCGTCTCTCGTCTCTCCGTCTCTTGTCTCTCTGTCTCTATCTGTACGTGAACGCATTCTTATTAGCATGATAAGGTGATTGCGTCTGAGTTTATGTATTTGCCAGTTTTACATATATGAAGATTTTTTTTGTGAGATAAGGCAAAAAAAATTATGAACGATAGGATGTTTAAAATTTGATTTTTTTTTTTGCAAATTTTTGTAAATTAGCGAGTACATAGAAATAGGTTTTACTAGCCAACGTCTCATAGGAGTTCAGACAATTCGTGACACAAGAATACTTATCCTAATATCCCTTCTGCTGTTTTTTAATGTAATCTGCTGATTTTCAAGGTAATTTCTCCCCTTTTCTGGTACACTTCTGTCTGTTTACTGATTACCTTTCCCCACACTGTCCTTAGAACTGATGATATCACTGTGTTTACCTGCACTGCCTTCCTTATGAGAGTGTGTGACATTTGCCCTACTGTGGTTACCAGTCACTCATGTGAGAAGGAACTTTAAGATATCTCAAGTTGTCTGCATATCCTTTACACATACGTGGGGCCAGATGCCGTCATGTCTCCTTGTCTTTTTTGATACACTTTCAGTTCCTTTGAAAGTATATTCATATCTTGGTTTCCATTCTCCATCGCTTGACTAATTTTGGTGTCACTGAACGTACTGTTCGTTCTCTTAAAACACTCTGGAGTTAAACCATTCGTTTCGTCACTTTAAAAGTCTTATTCGAATCACATTTTCCCCCCCTCTGAGTCTTTCATTCTGATGGGCTGGTTCCCTTTCCTTTTCCCCATAATTCATTTTTCAGATAAATCCGTGGAAAATGCTTTAGTTATCCTTCGCGCCTGAACATACTTCGTTTTTTTTTCCTCGAAGCCATCCACGTTCCTGTCCGTTTTCTGTTGCACTCACTCCTTGCTCTCGTCTACCTTTCAAAACGCTGACTGACAACAAAGGAATACACGGTCCTTGTTGGCTCTTCCACCTTTCAAACGCCGCCTGACTACAAAAGAATACAGCCATTACAAAGGGGTACAAAAGGATTGCAAACATCAACGGGCCAGCTGCTTCTTTTGAGGGCTGTTTGTCGTAGTAGAGGAGATGGGCGAACATGGATCTCACTGTAAAGAAAATGGGAGAGCAGACATGAGAAATGTCTATAAACTTTTTTTACTTATTTTTTTTTAAACGACATAAGCGTAAATAACGTTAGTCATAGACACAAAGCAGAGTGTTAGTCCAGTGAGCTTTTAAACGTATGTAGGGTGTTGATATATATATATATATATATATAGATATAGATATAGATATAGATATATGTGTGTGTGTGTGTGTGTGTGTGTACCAAGTCAACCCATACGCATGTGGGAGGAACCTGTATGCTACCTCATTGGCCCTAAACAAAGAAAACGTGCTGGCACAAGGCTAACGAAAACGTAGGGTTCAGGGCCGCGTGACGTCACAAGTCATCCTGCGCGGCCGGGATCCGTTTTTTGGAGTCAGAGTAGGTAGACTTGGGATATATATATAAACTTTGGTTAAGTCATTCATCACGTTAATATTCCTGTTGAAAGTAAAGCGAGTGCTTCCCAGTTCGTATACATTACCAGCGGTGAATTCAAACTGGTCTTCTCTTTAATAACTACTTAGAAGAAGACCCTTCAAGCCTTTGGTAAGTGAGGATACCGGTACTAGATCATCCCCTAACCTTCTCGTCTCTAAGCTAAGGAAGACAGGGTCATCTGCGTAGGTTAGGTCATTTGCAACGATTTGTTTTCAGGGTAAGGAATTACCTTGATAGCTTGCCTTTGTACGTTTTCTCTCTATCTTGTTTTTCAAGTAAGATGAATTAATATTGAACACAGTAACCAGGTTGGGGAGGCATCAGTCACTTAAATAGGAATTAGCATATTAGATATGATTTCGAATACCTTATCTATAAAAGCGTGAAATGTAATTCGTCATTCTCACTGATTCTATTCATTTCCTTCTTGGCTTTAAGTCATCGAAGATCATTGCACCGTAGTCGTTTTCCTCGTTTTCATTTTGAGGCTCAAGACATTAATCACCATACTTTGTCTTCTCGTTTTTACTGTCGATGATTTAAAATGATTGTGTGCCTGTTAACACCAAAATTCATTTCCCACTTGTGAGTCCAAGTTATCAATGTGTTTGAGTCAGTTTCTGGACGTTCAGTTTCCTTTATTGCTTTTGTTCGAGCTCAGTGTCATTGGCGTGTATATTAGAGAGAGAGAAAACGGAACCCAAGAGTGATCCCTGTGGCACTCCACTTGTTACGTTCACCCGTTTTACAGGTTAATCATTAATCAGTACTCTTTGATTACAGGCCATCTAGTTTATAGCCACGCAAATACTCTTTCATTTTTGCCCTGTTACTTTTGGACCAACTGGCTGGATAGTGACTCACTCACTACTAACAAAATCATACTCGTAAAACTCGCCAGGGTACCTTTTCTCTACTCTTAGCAATCTGCCCTTCATACTGACGTTTATTCCAACGTATACCACGATACTTAACATAAAGCACTCTAGCACAATAGCAATTTCTTTCCTTGAGTTTTTCGTGCGCTGCTTTCTTGGACGACAGGGATTTCTTTATGTCTCTATTTCCACCACTTTGGCTCAGGTCTGGAGAATGACACTCTGCTATGTATTGGCACAAATGCTCCCTCTGTCACTTTAAATGCGTACTTAATCTCTTCCAAGTCGCTCCGTATCGATTTCATCCACGATGGCACCGGTAACTTATCCCGTCAAGAACAATGTAAGATCTAGCAATATTCGTAGGTTTTTTTTTGAGCTAGTATTATAATCTCGCACGGCAAGGTTGCTGACCAGCATTAAATGCAGTGTTGGAAACGACCTGAAATGTAGGTGATCACTCATAGTACCATATCTTCCTCCAACCACTGCACTCATCATCAGGTCACTATATAGCAAGTGCTGGAAAGGGAGTCTCCCCTACTTCGATACTGGTATATGGAAATACGCCAGCAAGATCGAGTCGTATGTCTCGTAGATTTATGCAAGTTAGTCATAAAGTCTTCTGTCTACTTCTGGTGTCTGTGAAATAATTTTACTGCTGATTTCGTACTAAATTTGTCTCTGATTTGAAGAAAGAAAAGGAGTTAGTATCATAAGAAAAGCACTAAAATTTTCATCACGGGTTATTGATAGCTTAGCTTTGACTGAGAGCAAGACACTTCGGCCTACTTCGTCTCCTTAATCACCCTTAAAAGCGAGTGTAATATAGAATTTCGTATTGAAAAAGAGTGTACTATGGAATTTCGTATAGAAATTAGAGTGTACTATGGAATTTCGTATAGAAAAAGAGTGTACTATGGAATTTCGTATAGAAAAGAGTGTTCATATTGGAATATAGTATTTGGCGGAAAAATTCTCAACCGCACCTTCTATATCTCTCCCAGTAGAATGTCTCCCTGTTCTTTGTCCTCCCTGACAGCCACTGAATCACGTCTCTCTCCTTTGCTTACCCTTCTTCCCAGCGGCGCCCATTTCCCGGCTCCTTCGTTACGTACGTCACGTCAGCCCTCGTAACAGTGTCCCTCAGGGTGGCTGTGGAAATCTCCATCTCAGGTTCAGGTCCTGGTGTGCTTGTGTGTGTGTGTGCGTATCTGGGTACCATTTGTCTGTCTGTCTGTCTGGGTGCTTGATACTTATGTGTGTGTATATATATATATATATATATATATATATATATATATATATATATATATACAGTCGATAA
>JAYMFT010108327.1:0-27759 GCA_038088735.1 Panulirus argus | reverse complement strand
TAGAATGTTCGGGGCTGGGGTGGAGTGTGTGGGACTGGGGTGGAATGTGTGGGGCTGGGGTGGAATGTGTGGGGGCTGGAGTGGTATGTGTGGGGAGTGGGGTGGAATGTGTGGGGTAGAGGTGGAATGTGTATGGCTGGGGTGGAATGCGTAGGGGCTGGGGTGGAATGTGTGGGGTTGGGGTGGAATGTGTAGGACTGAGGTGCAATGTGTGGGGCTGGGGTAGAATGTGTGGTGCTGAGGTGGAATGTGTGGGGGCTGGGGAGGAGCAGGATAAAGGTGGAGTGGGTAATTAATGTCTCTACCGTGTGGGGTAGGGAGTTCTGCACTCTTGGGGCCCCCACCCCTCAACTCTCTCCACCGTCATACAACACCCTCAGCTTCCGTTCTGTGTGCTCTCCACATTCACAACTTCCTCACCAAGTTTATTCCTTCATCCACGACTCTGATATAAAAGTTCTCCTTAACTTTCTTTCGTAGCGAGTTTCTTCCTTCATTTCATGATATATTCTCTGGTTGTTCTGTCCTTGCATCTCGCGATTAAATGTTCCTTGTTGACATCATCAAACTGCTTTAGAACCTAAATGTTGCGCTCAAGTCATCTGTTTCTCTTCTCTCTTCCACTGTGGCCAGATCTATGGCCTCTAATCTATGCCCGTAACAGAGCTCTCTGAATTCTTTGTTGTTCTCCTCTGGATCTTCTCTATTCGTTCTTTGTGCTTCTTTAACTGCGGCGACCAAACTTGAGAAGCATATTCTAGCTTTGGGCTAGTATGGAGGCCTTCCTTCACAATGTCCCTTCTCAGTACTTGGTATTTACTCGGGCTGAATTTCATCAACCATGTATCATTAAAAATTTTGGGGTTTGTTTATATTCTATTGTAAGTTGATGCAATCCTTATCACTCTTCACTATCCTCGTTATCCTGAGATCATCCGCAAACACATTCAGGTATGAGAGCAGTCTACCTGGAGAGCCATTAACACAAATCAAGAAGAATGGTCCAAGGACCCAGCCCTGCGGCACGTCACTAGTGACCTCAACCAATTTCGAGAAGTCTCCACTGAAATATGTCCTTTGTTCCCTCTTCACTAAAGCAGTTTTCTGTCGTACGAAAGACTTCTCTTTAATCCTACCTGAAGATCCAGCTTCTATACCAACCTCCTACGTGGTGCAGTGTCAAATATTTTCTGAAAGTCCAGAAATACACAATCTATCCCTGCTGCTCTTTTGTCTAGGTCGAAGCTTACTCTATGACAGAAGCCCATGAAATTTTTAATGCATGACCTTCTTACCCTAAGTCCATGTTGTGTCACTTAGGTAGTTCCTCCACTGAAAGTAGTAATCCACGGCTTTCTCTCTATCTTTTCTAGTGTTTTACAAGCCACACTTGTCAGAGAGACTGGTCTGTAGTTCAGTGCAGCTTCCTGTTCTCCTTTCTTAAAGATTGGTACGACATTTGCCCTCTTCCACTCTTTTAGTACTCTCTGATTCTCCCAGGATAGTATGAATAACATTGCAAGCAGCCTGTATATACCTTCAGCACATAAGGAGAAACTCCATCAAAACCACGAGCCTTTTTGGCTCAAGCACTCTTGCAGTCTTTTTATCCCCCCCCCGTAATCTCTACTAATTTCAATTTTCTCCAAAACTCCCAACCCACTCCATTTCACTGGCGTTTTGGATATCGTGTCTCCTACAGTAAAAACACTTTCGAATTTGTCATACAGTTCCTCTCATACCCTTACATCATTCTCCTCAACTCTTTCCTCTGAATCCCTTAGCCTGATTAACTGCTCTCAAACTGACAATTTACTCCAGGCGAATTTATGGAAAAGTTTTGGATTATCCTCTGTCTTGTCCATGATATTATCTCGTCAGAGTTTCTCTATTCTTCCCTTCTTGTCTTGCTAAACTAGTTTCCTGCTTTCTTATACATTTCATGCTGGCTGTATGAAGTGCCGTCTCCATCCCCACAGAACATCCCTGAGTTCATCTTCCCCTCCACCCACCACCTGACCCTCCCAGCTCACCTAATCCTCCGCTAGACCCTCTAAGGACACCTCCCCTTCCACAGTAGAACAAGAGAAGACAAAACGAACGACAGCCTGAGAACACTCAATAACATTACCACCCCCCTCCCTCTTAACCCTCAACCCCAGAGGGGTTAGTGCCGAGTTCTGGAGACGTCTGGAAGAGATTACCATAAGAATGACCTTGACTGACCCGACCTTACGTGCTGGTGGGCGCGGAGGGGGGCCAGCCCAGACCACTCACTATACTCCCAGACACCCTCAACCTTACCGTCTGGCCTCTACTGGAGATACCGCACCGATATCCACCCCAGAGCACATCCTGTCGTCTGAACCAACTAATCATCTGGTCTAACTACGTAATAAAGGCTTGGTAGGAAATTCTATTTCGTTATTTACATCCCAATAAATCATTTAAAAACGGAGAGAACAAATCAGGTTCTTGGAATAACTATCCATAAACATTACGAACGAGCAAGCTGTCTTGGGAATATTGAGGAAGGTTGCGTTGCTCAGGTTTAAGGTCATGGTAATCCAGGATTATAATGGGCTCGAACTATACAACCATGACGATGCCCACACACACAAACTTACGTATTCAAAAAGGCATCAACATACACACACACACACACACACACACACAAAGGAGGTAAAAGAATAATTATGGAGTATAAGAATGGTAGATGAATGAAAGAAACGATACAGTAAATGTGGACATTATACTGAAACTTTAAATGTTATACGATAGTAGAGATAGGTTCTCAAGAGTGTAGAGTTCCCTCCCAATGCAGCGCAAAAAGGTAATTACACACACACACACACACACACACACACACACACACACACACACACACAAACCCGGAGAGTCCACAACAAACGTTCTACCCCTGGCCTGCATACTAACCGCCAAGAAATGTTCAGTATTCATAGACTCAGATAATAAATTCAGCCAGGACCCGTCGACCTAGTTGGACTGTTACGTCCTGGGCAGCAACTAACAGCCAGCCGGACTAATTGGCTTGGTCGCTTATACTAATGTTCAGGGGTTAAGAGTAAGTGGCCCGACGCACTGTAATATTTCCTTACAACACAGCACCTCCGCTGGCGCCACACTCTCTAGCTACATCTTTCACTCTGAGTGTAGGTTTGCGTTTGCGTGTGTTTGTACAGTACGGGGAGGGAGTTCTACACTCGTGGGGTCTCATCTCTTGAACTTTCTCCATCAAACAACTTCTTAAATTTATGCATGCTGTCTGCACTAACCATGTCTTACGTTGTTATATTCCACACATACACCACTCTCATACTATAAAAGTACTTCTTTACACTTTTTTTAAACACATTTTTGGCCTAATTTCATGTTATGTCCTCTGGCTTCTCTATCCCTACATCTTCCAGAGAACTGTCCACAATTCACGCCAGCGATCTGTTTTAAATACTTAAAGATTGTGATCAGGTCACCACTTCACTCTTCTCTCTTCCTAGGTGGGCAAATTTAAAGCCTTTAGTCTATCTCTATATCTTTAATCTGTTAATTCTGGTGCCTTTTTTTTTTTTTGTGAGTGTGTGAGCGTGCGCCTACCTCTGGGGAGAGAGCAGTAATGCACATGCTGGGCCCAGTTTCTTCACCATTCACACACAATAACAGACTGAATTCTCCTAAGCTTTGCCTCTATATCCTAATTCACTCGTCTTCTTTCAGACTAATCCTGAACCTCCACAGTCTGGGAGGCTCTTCCACCAGCCTTGTGTGGGCGAGGTTCCTCCACCAGCCTTTTGTTGAGTGAAGCTACTCCACCAGCCTTTTGTAGGCGAGGCTTTCTCAATAACCTTGTGTAGAAAGGGGTTCTCCACCAGCCATGTGTGTGGATGAAGCTTCTCCACCAGCCTTGTGCGGGTCAAGCTCCTTCGGGATCCTCCTCACATACAGAGGAATCACTTCCAATGTTTGCCAGGGGTCGCGCCCCTCCAGGTCCGGCAGCCATGGAACTCCCGAGTTGACTGAAGTAAAGCCGCCCTCGCACTTGGTGTGCGGCTCCTCACGTACGTCCTCAACCTCTGTCGCCAAGTTTCCCTGCTACTTCGGCTTGTCAGATGACACAGGCTGGTGCCTTACTGATAATGTGACCCTTATACAGCAAGGTTATAGTTCAGGGTCTTGCTTTCAAAACCCTCGTCTTGTATCCCTGACGCTGCCTGGCTTCTGTCTCCTGTATCCCGTCTATAGTGCTTCTCTGTGGTTCCTCTCCTGCTTACAATACTTATCAAATTAACAGTTACATTTGCTTTTCTCCCATTCTCTCAGTTCCATTTCTTGCGGTCCCCATCACACCACTCGGCCACCATACATTCCACAGACCATGTGACCAGTGTTGCTGTACGTAGCCTCCCAGACAGGAGTATTGCTTACACTGATTTTCTTCAATTGTCTCCAAGCCTGGATCTCCACCTTCTCCTCCGTCAATGTCTTCCCAGAGCGGAGTTCTATCCAGATCTCACCTTCAAATCTGCATTGTGGGGACACCCGACCCGACTTTGATGACACGCCTGTACCCCGAACTCTCGTAAGCTCTGTGACATGCTGGTACAGGCAATCCCATTAAACACAGTCTGAGAAATTAGATCTCCAAGCGTCATCATCCCCATGTATATCTAAATTGATCCAGTAGGGGGTCAATCATTTCCACCACTCCAAGGGGATAATCCTGTCACTTCCCTCAACTATCCTGATCCTTCGTAATTCTCTCCAACAATCTGTTGAGACATCCTTGGAAGATTTCACACTACCTTACCAAAAGCGCCACTAACTCCTTACTTGTCGATGCTTTACTCCTCCTCTTCTGGGTGTTTGTGAGGGTCTGTGTTACTATGTAAGCGCAACGCACGTGTGCATTTATATTATGTGCATATATATATATATATATATATATATATATATATATATATGTATTTACAGGACAAGACTGGGGTAAATGTGGACAATATACAAAAGTTTCAAAAGTTGTATCATAGTAGAAAAAGTACAAGAAATGGAGCGCCACGAGGGTGAAAATCCCTCCCCTTACAGCACAGACACACAAAGAGGAAGATCAGGGGTAGAGTCCTTCATGGAGCAGAAGATAACCTTCGTGGAAGGGAACAAAGGATGCAGGTGAGAGGGGCACTCTCTCGAACTGGGCTGGGGCTACCAGTGGCGTACCGCAGGGTTTGGCCTTGGATCCACTGCTGTTCTTGGGATATGCAAATGACTTGCCAAAACGACGTCTAAACACGCCTGCGGCTGGTTCCAGGGCCATGAGACAAGTAAACAATAACAATGACTGCATCATCTTACAGGGGTACAAGGTTAGCCTGATATAGCTGATGAAATCTAATACGCGCACGTGCAATGAAATAAGGATGGGACACAGTGAGAGATAGCCTAAGAACGATTATTTGGGAAATATGCAACAGGAATCTATGCGAGAGAGACCTAAGATTTGGTAAACTATTCACTACATATATTAGACTAAAACTGGTTTAAGGCTATCAAGTCTGGTCACCACACCTACAGAAGTACAAAGATCCAATTAAGGGGTTCAGAGTAGGGAAACCAAGATAATACCTGAATCAAGAGAGCTGAGAAACGACGATAGACGGAGGGACAAATCAGTCCACCATGTAGGGGAGAAAATAGACGGGTGACGTGATTACAAAACTTCAGATTTCGAAATCAGTTGCGCGACATCGACAATAAAACGTTCTTCCTGAGGTACAATGCCAAAGTAGGCCGATGCCATAAAAAAAAAAGGGTAAGAAACGTGTCAGAAGGGACGTGAAGGAGTGGCTAAGGGTGTAGCATGGTTGGGGCAGACTGGGTACTGAAATTCATAATACCGGCAGTATACAAATGTTTACAAGGTTCCTTCACGGGACGATAATTATAAAGACAGGATTCTAGGCATTATGAATTCTCTCCTCGTGCTGCACAATGGGTTATCAGAAACAGGTAATAGGGAAGGTCCAGAGTAAGGCAACAAAGATAGCACTGGAATCAAGGGAGATGAGTGACGGAGATGTTAGATGCCACTGATTATCTGCTGGAGACATCGAAAGATGCAGAGATGGAGCAACCAGAGGTCATAACATGAAATTAAGCAAGAAACTCGCTTGAAATCCTGTAAAGTTGCATGTCTGGAATAAACTAGATGACGAGACTGTGGATGTGAACGGCATGCGGGAGCTTAAAATGTTATGCGAAAGCAGGGAAAGTTGAAGAGACGGTGCCCCAAGAGTGGAGAGCTCCTTCCCTATACTGTACATATATGCAAATGCACACCCAACTCCCACACAAATGGTAGTGATTCTAATCTTGCTAGGACGCTGACTACACTATATTTGTGAATATATATTATTAATATATATATATATATATATATATATATATATATATATATATATATATATATATATAAACAAACATCTGTGTGGTCCAAATAACAGGTGTATATGTATGGGTACCAGACAGTTAGAGAGCCGAAAAAAAAATACAAAGCCATGAACGTGAGAGATCAGGAGATCAGTGTGTTTGTGTGCGTGAAGGTGAGAGGAGTGAGTGAGTGAGGGAGGACAAGCAGAGGCAGCGAGTGAGAGGCTCACCTCCTGTGCCACCGTGTTTGTCAATACGGCCAGGAAATCCGCCACAGAAAATTCGGCCAAGAAATACTGGCCCGGATGGAGGCCGGAGCAGGGTAGTCAACCCGTCCAACAATACTGAAACCTGACGTGACAGCCTCGCCAGGGTGGCCAGCGGGACACAACCAAAAATAAAAAGAAAACTTAAGATTCACTCGACATCGATGCGCTCCACTACAAATATAAAGTTCCTCTGATGCTTCATACAGGATTATCTTCTATACAGATCCACTGGGGAAAACCATACATCAAATGCTCCACTGTGGAAAATGATATCTCTAATGCTCCACTGAAGATAAAGAACGTCCAGGTTTCACCTGGATGTTCTCTTGGCTGTGAATAAAACAAAGGGGCACCGGGGTCTGAACATTCAGGAGGGCGAGAGGCGTGCACTGAACAGAATGAACTGGATCGATGTGGTTGGTATATGGGTGGGTGGGTGGGGGAGATGCGCCGTCAATGGGCCGGACCATGATGTATGAAGCGGTAAAGATAAACCATGGAGTGGTCCGTGGGGGATGCCTGTGAACGGTAACCTCTGGTTGCGGTACATAATACATGGCAGCTAAAGTGAGGACGTGCGCAGGTGAGGCCGTTGTTCTTTTGTTCTTGATGCTACCTCCCTAAGGCGGGAGAGGCAATTAAGTATCAAGTGTAAATATATATTTTCTCTTTATAATTACTCCAGGACATTTATCTCAACCGCAACAACAAAAATGTTCTGGTGTTATCCAAGTTCTCTTTTCAGAGGTTCTTGCAGCCTAATCACTGCGCAACTTCCAGCAGCAGGGTAACGTTTATTCATTTGGAATGAGTAAGTTCTAGGCCCAGCCAGTGCTCCCAGTTATTATACCCGCTTCTCCCGCCTTTGTGGTAGCGTCAGGAACAAACGAACAATGGCCTCATTTGCCTGAGGACAATGATGTGGTGCGGGGAGAGGTTGATCGTATTTGGAATAATACTGGAAGAGCGAGGCTTGGTAGCAAGAGCAATCTAACAGTCAAAGCTACCCAGGCTGTCCTGAGACGGTTGGGGCAAACGGGGAGGACGAACGAAGTTTGACGAACTAAAATGATCTCCCTGTCAGCAGCAGTGGAGGAGGGAGGAAGACGTGGGTGGAGATCACGAAGAACGTAGAAGGGCTGAGTGAAGGAGGCTTTCGGATACCGGGGCCTGAACATTCGAGAGAGTAACAGGCGCACACAGGATAGAATGAAGTGGACAGAAGGTACACACAATTTGTCGTGGGCAAACTTTGTAAACAGCTTAATCTGTTTTGACCAAGGAATAAAATTTAAAGACAGGCGTGGTGCCGACTACCTGAAGCTACACGCATGTAAACCTTAACAGCACCTTGAAGCCTCCCATATATATATATATATATATATATATATATATATATATATATTTTTATGCCCTACTTTTCCTGAAATAAATCATTTTTTGTCCCTATGTTCCTCTTTTAAACGTGTCATGATGTGATCATTTCCTTTTGTCAGTGCTTTCTTTTAGCGGTATTGTTAACTTGGTCTTACTATATTAGGCTTGTGATATCTGTCTAACTGTTACACTAGTGCTGTGCTGTTACAATGGTGTTGTGCTGTTACTGTGGTGCTGTGTTGTTACTGAGGTGTTGTGTTGTTACCATGGTGTTGTGCTATTACCCTGGTGCTGAGTTATTACTGTGGTGTTGTGTGGTAACTCTACTGTTGTGCTGTTTTCTTAGTGATGTGTTGCTATTTTTGTGTTGTTTTGCTAGTGCTATGTTGTTACTGGGGTGTGCTGTTACTGTGTTGTGTTGTTATCATGCTGTGCTGTTACTGTGTTGCATTGTTACCCAGGTGCTGTATTGTTACCCGTGTACAATATTGTTCCTCTAGTGGTGTTGTTACATCGGTATGGTAGTTACCCTAGTGTTTCTCTTCAGTATATCACTAGTTACGTTACCGTACATCCCGTTTATGATGCTGTTTTTTGTCTTGCGTTATCATTTTCGTGTGTTTTTTCGGTCGTTAGTTTTCCGTCCTTCGCCCGTGTATGTGTTGGTCTGTGTGGCTATGCCAGCGTGTCCGTGTTTCCGTTTTTCTGCGGGGTGTTCGCGTGTCTCTTCTTTCTCCTGGTGCCTGAAAAATCCCACGAGGTTTGGTTTGCCTGACAATCAGCCTCTCTGTCAACCACCATTTGTGAGGATGAACAAATCAAGCGAGTGAGCTGGGTACTGCCAGGTCATGTCAGCACCCCCCCCCCCCCCGCGGGGCCGGAGCTGCCTCGCAACACCCGAACCTATGCACCAGGAACTCTCTCTCTCTCTCTCTCTCTCTCTCTCTCTCTCCTCTCTCTCTCTCTCTCTCTCTCCTGTTATCTCGGTCTACCTGACGACACACGGTGGCGTCAGTGGTTCGGTAAGAACCTTCTCATGTTTCCTCTGAGAATTTCGAAAGAATTTGCGCGGGTGACGTTAAGGTCAGGGGAAGGAGGGGAAGGAAGGAGTGAGGTTGGGGAAGTTGGCGTCTCTTGTCAGTGTGGGAAGAAAGTGGGATTTGTGATACACGAGTGAATGTTTACACACCAGGAAGCCACAGTCACCGCTGGTTATCCGTCTATCGGGGTCTGTTTAGTTCACTACAGTCGTAATCAGCATCACCAGCATGGTTAAGGTAGCTATTTGGAGGATAGGGCCATCCACCCTTCTACCCACCTCTAAACATTTCTTGTCAACCCGCTTCGCATCTTCTCTATTAGCAACCCGTCACGCATCTTCACTATCAGTAACCCGCCACGTACCTTCACTATCAGTAACCCGCCACGTACCTTCACTATCAGTAACCCGCCACGTACCCTTCACTATCAGTAACCCGCCACGTATCGTCATTATCATTAATCCGCCTCTTATCTTCACTATAAGCCAGTGTGTATCTCCACTCTTGCTGGTCATAGCAGATGGCTTCTCCCAAGTCCTCCCTCCCTGCCTTGACTTCGTCATCTAGGGTCAGGACCTCCCTACACGTGCAACACGCCTCTCCCTGTATGTCACCAGCCATGCACAGAGTTCCCTTCCCCACCCATGTAACCATCCCTATACTACTTGCCCTTGGTAGCTATCCACAAACAACTTTCCCCTGATAGTACCATTATCCACAAACAACTTGCCCTTGGTAGTGACACTATCCACAAAAAACTTGCCCATGGTAAACTCATTATCCACACACAACTTGCCCCTGGTAGTGTCACTATCCAAAAAAACTTGCCCCTGGTAATGCCAATATCCACAAACAAATTGCCCCTGGTCCTTCCACTATCCTCACACAACCTGCCTCTGGTAGTGCCCCTATCCACACACAACTTGTCCCTAATAATGTCATTATCCACACACAACTTGCCCCTGATAATGCCACTATCCGCACACAACTTACCCCCAGTAGTGTCACTATCCACAAATAACTTGCCCCTAGTAGTGTCACTATCTACAAACAACTTGCCCCCAGTAGTGTCACTATCCACAAACAACTTGCCCCCAGTAGTGTCACTATCCACAAATAATTTGCCCCTAGTAGTGTCACTATCCACAAACAACTTGCCCCTAGTAGTATCACTATCCACAAACAACTTGCCCCTGGTAATGTCACTATCCACAAACAACATACCCCTAGTAGCGTCACTATCCACAAACAACTTGCCCTTAGTAATGTCACTATCCACACACAACTTGCCCCTGATAGTGTCACTATCAAAACAACTTGCCCCTGGGACTATCACTATCCACAAACAACTTGCCCCTAGTAGTGTCACTATCCACAAACAACTTGCCCCTAGAAGTATGACTATCCACAAACAACTTGTCTCTGGTAATGACACTATCCACAAACAACTTGCTCCTGGTAGTGTCACCATCCACAAACAACTTGCCCCTAGTAGTCACTATCCACAAACAACTTGCCCCTGATAATGTCACTATCCAAAAACAACTTGCCAATGGTAGTGTCATTATCCACACAACTTCCTCCTAATAGCGCCACTACACACAAACAACTTTCGCCTGGTAGTCACTATCCACAAACATCTTGCCCCTGGTAGTGCCACTATCCACACACAACTTGCTCCTAGTAGTGTCACCATCCACACACAACTTGCATCTGGTAGTGTCACTATCTACAAACAACTTGCCCCTGGTAATGTCACTATCCACAAACAACTTGCTCCTGGTAATGTCTATCCACAAACAACTTGCCAATGGTAGTGTCACTATCCACAAACAACCTATCCCTGGTAGTTACTATCCACAAACAACCTACCCCTGATAGTGACACTATCCACAAACAACTTGCCCCTGGTAATGTCATCATCTACACACAACTTGTCCCTGGTAATGTCACTATCCACAGACAACTTGCTCCTAGTAGTGTCACTATCCATGCACAACTTGCCCCTGGTAATGTCACTATTCATAAATAACTTGCCCCTGGTAAATTCAGTATCCAAGAGTAGCTTGTGCCTGGAAGAAAGTAATGGAGAGAGAGAGAGAGAGAGAGAGAGAGGCAGGTCCGGCTGCCCACCACAGACCACGTTGTGGAGGCTGGAGGCCGCAACATAATGCAAAGTTTCGTGTCTCACGATCATGCGAAGGCCGCGCGCACTTTCCGCTCGAAAATAATGATATCAAAATCAAGACGCTACATTAACGTCCGAAACATTTCGTGCAGTTAATGACAACGTCAACCGATGAGAAGACCAAGTTGTCTTAGCGCTGGACGAAAAGCTGGGAACATTATTTTCAAAATACGAAATTTGCGTCACTGTTTTACTACGTACTTTTCTCAGACAAGACAGTCACTGGGCGGTGGTGGTTTCCTCTGCCCTGACGACGGAACATGTCCACTGATATCTCTACACCAAATTCTTAAAAGTGCTTACCGTGGGGCGGCGTGGGCGGCCTGGAGGTGAGGGGGCGGCGAGGGGCTGCCGCTCTGCATCCCTGGCGTCAGTGCGGGCGTGGGGCAGGGGATCCTCCGTCACTGCGGGCGGCCATCACTACACTAGCTCCCCGCACGCCCACCGCCACTAGCACGCCAGCCCACTCATCTGCGTGGTGAGTGGTGGAGGGAGGCCGTGGGCGGCGTGGCGGGTGGGAGAGAGAGCACGGGGCAGCTCAGCATGCACACGCACACACACACACACCACCTCGTGCTGGGGCAGGCAACACCACCACCACCACCGCCGTAGATCAATAGCGGCAGTAAGTGTGGCGTGGCCAACCACCGTGTGTCAACAGTCCTGACTCACACCCCACACCCACACCTCTTGTTGACACTACCCACACACACTCACCCAATGCCTACTCTCCGCCCGGGGATCCTTCACACTCACCCAGCCCCCCTACTCCTGACGCCACGTTACCTCCTTCAGCCACAGCGTGAGTCAAGGGTCATGTGTCAGTTGCAGCGTGTAAAGCGTCAGCGGTAATGTGTTGCCTGGACCCCACTGGACACCCGTCAGGCGGTGCGCTAGTGTTGGCTGGGGCGGCGACGCACGGCCGTCTGTCACACTACCACAAGGGACGAGAGAGGGCGCGGGAGGCTCCTCCTGCTGGCGGCGTCAGCGAGCGGCAGGTGTGGACACGTCGGTGTTGTCGTGGTGTTGGTCGGGTCAGCTGTGGGGCTGGCCAGGTGTGGACGACGGAGGCCTCGGGACCCACACTGGCCACCCTCCGCCACTAGGGTCTCCCAGCCACCAGACTAATGCCTCGCTCCACACCCGACGTCACCCAGTACGCAGGCCTCGCCTACCAACTCACACTTTACCCTAACACTCGCATCATGGGTAAGCTCCTCGCTCACACGCTACATACACGGGGAAGTAAATCTTAGGATAAACCAGTTGACAGTGCATGTATGTGAATCAATGGCAGCCACAGTGTGTGTGCGCGCGGCCGTCGCCATGGCGACCGCGCACATCCAACGCGTCTCGCGCGTCGCCGACGTTTGCTGTCCAGGATCAAGCACCACGACCCGCGCCACACACATGCGACCCACACCGCGTTAACTTAACCTGCACATTCCCCTCCCTCCCCCCGCACCTGCCCCAACGACGTGTACTCCCCGCTACAGCGGTGATCTAGCAGTGAGGGTCAGCGGCCACGGCGCCGGCGGTCACTACCGCTGGACGCCACCAGCCTGAGCTCTCCCCTCACACTCACACACACACACGTGTTGCCCTACCGCCTGCACCAGTGCATGACCGGCCCAGAGGCAGGGCGATGCATGACTGGCCCGGAGCAGGCCCACCGAGAGGGCGGGGAAAACGGGGCAAAAATCCCCCGGGGCCCCGGGCCACTGAAAGGCCCAGCAGAGAAGAGCACAGCGTACGCAGTGCACAAATTTTAGAGCGATTATCCTTTTTTGCAGACTTCCCCTCACATGGGCCCTCCAGCCTCCCCTCTGAGGGGCGCCCTTGGGAGCCATAATATGCCAACCCTTCTCCAGGACCCGCGTCGGGTCTCGTCAGCCCTGGCCCAGAGCCAGGGTGATGCATGACTGGGCCCGAGACAGGGTGGTGCATGACAGGGCCTGAGGCAAGGCGGTGCATGACTGCGTCGGAGGCAGGGCAGTGCATGGCAGGGGAAGGACGGTGCATGATATAGGGCCAGAGGCAGAAGCGTGTATATGGGCCACAGCCAAGCCTGGGATGAGCACAGAGGTGGGGTACTGCATGACAGGCACGATGGCTCGGGCCAGAGCACGGCTAGGTTGGGACGATGCACGAGGGGGGGGGGGATGTTAAGGCAATCGTGGTAGGGGGCAGTGTTTGGTGTCAAGCACTGTATGGTTCCTGGCACTGAATGGTGTAGAACAGTGTACGGTATTTGAAACTGAAGTTAAAGGTGTCTGGCAGTGTATGGTATTTGGCAGTGAAGTGAATGGCGTCTGGCAGCATATAATGTCTGGCGCCTGACAATGTATGGTTCCTCCCGGTGTATGGAGTCAGGTAGTGTAAGGTGTCTGGTAGAGAATGGTTGCTTGTAGAGAATGGCGTCTGGTAGTGTACAGTGTCTTACTGAGTGGCGTCTGGCAGTGAACAGCGTCTTGTAGTGTATGGAGTCTCGAAGAATTTGGTGTGAGGCAGTGAATGGTGGCATAACCTAGCTCAACAGGGGGCAACACAAGGCAGCAGGTGTGAAGTAAAAGTGTTGCAAAACTGAGGCAACAAGAGGCATGAGGCAGAGAGGAACACGAGGCATAAAGCATGCAGCAGCACACGGCATAAGACATGAAGCAAAACAAGGCACGAGGCATGAGGCAACACATAATAGCAGGCATAAAGCAACACAAGGCAGCAGACAAGAAGCAACAAGCAGTGTTGCGTCTCGAACCAACACCACACACTGGCTTCCTCAACACAGCCAACCATTCGATATTCAAATCTCCATCTGTAGGCTCGCCTTGCTTGATTTTAACGCAATAACTCAGCATCACTTGGATCATTTCCTTTCAAGTAATATTTCCAAATATCATCGATCCACAGAGCCTTGCTTCCCTGATAAGCAATATGACGTAGTGGATCACTCTCACGGCCAACATTAGATACCAGTCCACTAAAATCATCTCATCAAGGAAATGTCATTACCCAAATGTGACCCAAATGACCTAGGTAGGTCATAGAACATCGAGCTGGTAGGCGACACTGACCTTCAAAAGCGGAGGTCTGCCCGCTTCTGACTTCCTCAAGTCTATAATATTCTACAATTCTCCCGGAGATCACCGTAATGATCTTGGCAACTACGTCCACACAATTACCACTATCGGCGTGATCGACCTGACTTATCTCGAATATTCCTAAGCACCAGTGCAGTCAGTCAGTCAGTCAAGCAGTCAACTCGCCTCAGAGCACAAAGGGCTGAACATACATTGGTTATGTGACTTTAGGCTCATTTTCCCCAGAGAAGCCCGTGGGATCCCTCCTTCAGTAATGCCCTGGTTCCTACTCCTCCTACCCCTTCGGTAGGACTCATTTGGGACATCGCCAACGCTTGTCCCCTTAATCAGCTTCAGCCGCAGAACCCAGAGCCACGCCTTCTGCAGTACAAAGCATAACCGGCAACCGATCGCTGACTCACGACTACGGTAACGCCCCCTCCGTCTTGCAGCAGTTCCAGGCGACTCTCCCGCGGAACACCTGCCTCACCCCATGCACCTGCACCACCTTACCTTACCTCACTCAACTCACTTCACGTTCTTATCTAATCTTGCACCACCTGCAGCAGTTCACCCTCAGCTGCATACCTCTGTGCGTACCCGATAAAGTACTGAGTTGTCAGTTGTGTTTCCGTATCCCTCTCTCGGTCCTCACCATCACAAAGGAAGTTAGGATGCGATAAACACCCGCTGACCCGCCGACTCAAGGTTCTGCATACGAACATCGTAGTAACAAATGTATTCCTCCGCCGTCAATAAAATAATTAAAGCTCAGTCTTACGATAAAACCATGGTTTCCGACCAAGGTGTGGTAGAAATACACTTCTCTTCGGGTCTACTGCTAACACCAACAGGAACATACGACTCCCGACAGGGAATTAGAGACACTGCATTTTCCATGAGGCTGTGAACCAACCTCACATATTCATCTCGTCCCGAAAGAAAACGCGGTCAGTATCCCCGATCTTTTTCTAGTAACGACATTCCGATACGCCATAAGTGTTCAATCAGCCTTGCCTGCTTAATCCCGTGTTCAGTTAGACATCTAGAGAGCCAATCGCTAACCTGCCTGCTTACGCCATCCACCAATCATAACATCTGGAACAGTTAACACTCCCCACGACCTGCCCTCACACACTGGAGCTCACTCCCCTATCCCAGCCATACACTGGCACCCACTCCCCTAAGACCTCACACTGGACCTCCTTGTGACAACCACACCCTGCAAGAACCCCTGTGACAACCATACCCCATAAGACCCCGTCCTTTCCACCATATACCCCCTTCCCTAGAGCAGGCCGGCCAGCTGGGGGACGCCACCCCAGTAAGGTAATGTAGAGGCGGCCGGCCATGCTAGGATCATCAACATAGAGTCAATATGGCCTTCCCCAGTACGTAATAACGCCTCGCGCCGCCCTTAACGACTTGATAAAACTTTTTATGCCGCCGACTTTCCATAAAATCCATCAGCTGCGTAAATCTCGGGCAAACATCCTTATCAGAATTTCATGAGCACCGTGCTGACTGGGGCGCCAGCCGGGGGAGGCACGGGTGGGGGAGCGTGTGTGTGTGTGTGTGTGTGTGTGTGAGGGAGAGGCATTGGTGGGGATGACGTGTGTGTTCCCACCCCCACCCAACGCAATCCCATTCCATTTCGCCAGCCAAAATAGAGCTCCCGTCCTCTCCCCTCCCACTACGACCCTTCAGCACGACGACACGACCCTCGAGCACGACGGCACGACCCTTGATTACCACAATACGATCCATGATAACAACGGTACGATCCATGATAACGGTACGATCCTTGAACACAACGGTACGACTCTTGATCACAACGGTACGACGCATCGTTTGGGTACAATGGTTTGACCTTTGCTTTGATCAACACAAAATGTAAAGTCAAAGGTCGAGCTGAAGGGTCGTGTCATCGTAGTCGAGGGTCGTGTCGTCGTGTACAAGAGAGTCGTGTCGTCGTGCTCGAGGGTCGTGTCGTCGTGCTCGAGGGTTGTGTCGTCGTGCTTGAGGGTCGTGTTGTCGTGTGCTCGAGGGTCGTGTCGTCGTGCTCAGGGGTCGTAACTTCGTGTATGCTCGAGGGTCGTGTTGTCGTTCTCAGGGCTCGTGTCGTCGTGTGCCCGAGGGTCGTGTCATCGTCGTGCTCTATGAGTGAAATAAATTGCATTTCATATGAAGCTGATTCATAGGGTTCTCTCATTTACAAAAAACAAATCTGTCGAATAGATTACCTTAAATATTCTTTGGCTTTTTAACTGTCTTAAAAAAGAAAATTGCCAGCAAGTTTAATATTGAGTGCATAACTTCAAACATGGATGCCGGAATTCCACTGGCCTCAAACTTAAATTTTACCAATGATATCTACCAATATCTGGCTGCCATGATAAATCCCACGAACATTTTCGAATTCCGAAACATTTCCTAAATCCCACACGACCTTCTCTAATCCCCATCAGCCTTCATAACTCCAACAACAACAACAAAACAACACATTTTTTTTAATATTTCTATTATTATTTCGTTGTCAGTATCCACAAAATCTTTATCATGCATTATTCTCACCGATCTTTGATGGCACTCGCGACACTTGCCAGATGCTTCTGGTATAATTGCACAGGGGTGCCTTGTGACAGCACTAGGATCCCGGTTCCTCTGTCAAGGAATAAACTCCTGAAACTGAAACCGATCTTTGACGATTCTCATCGATCTCGTCCCATACCTTATGATTCCCATCCATCTTGTACAAGCTGCCGATCGTCGTCTGTCTCTCCCCCATCGTGATGTGATCACACGCAAAACGAAATGGAGAGAAACTCTGTTTTCATCGCAGGCGTCTGGTTTTCACTACGGTTTATATTACTCCCAGGAGATTATCCTTCCACACATCATAGCTAGGATGACAGAGTTCTTCCTGGGTTTTCCAAAGGACAAATTTTTTTAAGCCTGAGAGAGAGAGAGAGAGAGAGAGAGAGAGAGAGAGAGAGAGAGAGAGAGGAGTATAAGTGAGTGCGGATGCCCTGATACAGCGAGGTCTGCGCGTGCGTCTAAACGTCAAAATGCCAACACATCCTGCTGAATCATGAGCTGCAAAGTCGTCGCTTGTTCTTCTTCTTGTTCTTCTAACGAGGCAAGGCTCCGGCCAGACACAAGATCTAGCCTCGCTATGGTACATCCGGTGGTCACGACAACAGGCGAACCTCACACAACCCACGGGTCACACTGTACATCGTGTGTACACTACTCTGTACAGGACGCCTCTGTCTCGCTATCACTGGTGATGATGTATAATGGATGTGTGGGGCAAGCGACCAGGGCTTACAGCCTGGCGGTTACTGAGGCTGTGGATTAAATCCCTCGAACAAACACGGGAAGATTAGCTGATAATTGGACAGCGTCCTCAGATGGGGAGTCTGTCCCACCGTCTGTCTCTCCCGGGGGCAAATATTGTTCTGGAAGGATAATATTCTCTGGGGGAAGAGACCTACTTTCCACTGTAGGCCGCAAGACACACTCCCCTGCGGGGGCCGCAAGACTTATACCCCTGCAGGGGCTGTAAGAAAGACTCACTCCCCTACAGGAGCTGCAAGACTGACTCTCCTGCCGAGGCCACAAGACTCACTCCCCTGGGGGGGCTGCAAGACCCATTCCCTTACAGGGGCCCCAAGACTCACGCCCCAGCCGGGGACGCAAGTCCAATTGCCCTACAGAAGCCGCAAGACACACTCCCGGATGGAGATCCATCTCCCAGCAAGACTTCCTACCCCATGGAGGTCCACTGTTGTCCGGGAGGGGACCTGCCCCCCCCCCACACACACACACACACACACACACCAACACCAGCAGCTGATACCGGGGTAGAGCATAGGGGGGGGGGGGAGGAAGAGCTGTGCTCGCAACACTAAAGAAATGTCGCAGTAACCCCCTGAGTACGACAGATTAATCTCCTGAGTATGACAGTTTAACCTTTTGAGTAACATGGCTTAACCCCTTTACTGCAAAAGGCTTACCTTCTTGGAAAGCAGTGATTTAAACCTCTTATGTACGATGACTTCATCCCTTGAGCATGACACCTTGATCCCTTCAATCCGATGGCTCAACCCTCCCAATGCGACGGATCAGGGCTCTGAGCACGACGGATCAACCCTTTGAGTACGAGAGATCAGCCCTTGGAACACAGAGACCTAACCCTTTGAGCACGATGACTCAAAGCCTTCAGCACAGCTTAACACCTAACAGAACGACGACGACAACCCTTGAGCAACATGATTACAGTCATCAATGTCAAGGGTTAAGTCATCATACTTCAACAGATCAAGTCGTCGTGCTTAAGGGGGTTAACCCCCGGCGCCTCCTCAGGGGACGGCAGTCATCACCCTTCCCTCCTGTATAGAGGTCAGCTCCCCATCCCCTGGGGCATCCTTCGCCCTCACCCAGAGCAGGTCCTGAATGAACCATAAAGCGGGCCAAAGAAACAGACTTAAGAGGCGATAAAGGGAGGCACTAAGAGCTTTTCAAGAGATTGAAAAGTTGCCTTTTAACATGTTAAAGGTGGCGGTATACTCCGGGGTGTACCTCACACACACACACACACGAACACAGGCATCTTTCCCCTCCAGTCAACTGGTCTACATCAAGACTCGTCACCTGAACCACCGTTAAGTGACTGTTACAAGCGGGAGAGATGGGGCTGAATGTAGTGTGGTCATGCCCCGCCCTCCACTGTTTATCTTACTGGTGCCGATCACCGGTTACTACCCCCTAACACCCACAACATTCCTCTCCCCGTACATGTATCCTAACTACACCTACCTCCACACCCCTACAACCTAATCCTACACAACTTCAGGCCATTTGGTCCACGTAATCACTGTAGCGGATCGATCTTCCCTCACCGTAGCCCAGCTCCTGGTGTCACCACTGTTCTCACCACCTTGCGGCACTGTCGAAGCAATGGCTTTTCTTGGGTCGGTGGTCCTGCCTCTGCTGACCGTATAGCAAGAGGTTACAGTTGTCAGAATGGAGGCATAGACCTCTGCTCCCTCCACGATTGTCTCTTCATCCACTTCATGCTTCATTACAACCTGTTCCGAGGCCGCTCGGGCAATGGTCTGGCCTACCGCGATCGGGGAGAACTCCCTCCCTCCCTCCTTCCCTCTCTCATTCACCAGCCATTTCACCCCGAATTCACTGCAAATCTTTTATTCATGAAGCGAAGCGTTCCTTCACCCACGGAGCTCTGATAACCTCTCTCTCTCTCTCCTTCCACTGACGGGTCAGCGCGGGAGCTGTTTCTCCCGCTGACAAAGATACTCTTTTTTGGATCGCTTTTCCCCGTTTTCCACTGTACTCCAGTTTTTGGACGACTAGGGCCAGTCGCTAGTCCCCTGACGCACATGTGTTTAATCCTCGCTCTTCCTTTAATCCCTCGTCGTGGAATCCAAAAAGCGCTCGTCTCTCTGGACACGAGTACGTCGCACAGGCTGGAGGTCCACCCCACACCCTCCCCCCGTCGTCTGGAGAAGCCTGGCCCTCAACAGGAACCCGAACTCCCTCTTTTCTTTCGCCTTTCCTGAGATCCATTCTTCCTCCACCTTGAGGAGAGGCGCTGGTCCAGCCTGCTCCCACCACACTTGCACCGCTGCCATCACTCCTGTGTTCTCCCGACAATAGCGATCGGCCACCCTTTCTTAAAATGGACAAGGTTTCCAGTTCCTCAAAAGCTCTCACAATTCTTTTCCTTTCATTTACTTATACGTATTCTGCCCTTTTCCATTTCCCATGCCTGGCCTGGCCTCGTTGTGGACTATCCTTGAATGCAACCTCTGACATTACACGACCAACCAACACAACGTTAAAACAACTGCTCTGACCTACAGATTACAGGTTCACCGTAACAGGATTCTGTGACATACGTTACTTACTGATAACCCTGTACCCAATACCAAATACATGCAATATCGAACATCTTTATCGCTGTACTCCAAAATTCCTTTCTGTAGCCACGCATCCCAATACAAAGAGAAAATTAATAAAGCTATGCGGCACAGAGAGCAGCAGTAGACAGACGACAATAAACATGCTGCTGCACACGTCTCCCTGAAGGTGACATGCACAGGAAATGTACCATCACACCAGCACCCGAGCACTGACGTCTGGTGTGGCACCCGACCCTCCCCCACCCCGCATGACACGCCTTCCCACTTGACACCAGGGCAAAGTTTCCTGTGAAAGATAGAAGGTTCCAACCCGGTCCTCTCATGCTTTCTCTGGCAATATACCAGGGACCTCGTCTCATGTCCAGCCTTATCATCTTTACGCGTGTGTGTGTGTGTGTGTGTGTGTGTGTGTGTGTGTGTCCCAGACACGATAACTTTCTGGGATAATCCCGCCACCGGAGGAGGGATGGGGGGAGGGTAGTGGCTGGCTGGCTGGCCCGACCAGTAACCCCCCCACCCCACCCTCACCCCACCGTCATAACCTGTGACATTCCCCTACAGTCAACCGACCCACTCAACTCTACACCACCCGACGTAAACAAACCAATTAATACGTGCAACTGACAACATTTATTACCAATACCAGAAGGAAAAATATCATTTAAGACATCACACACGCTGCAGGGGACACACTGCTGTCTTGTGCTCCTGTGCAACACGTATCATCCTTTGTGTCCAAGTGCTGACTCTGTTCTCCACCCGGTGGGCACAAGTCAGGACATTACATAAAAAAATGTCCGGATATCAGTGATTTCAGACCTCAAGACCTACAGTTTTGCTAACTTTGAGACCACTTTAGCAATATCCTTAAAGACATTGTGACACTGTTTCCAGAATCTGCCATGCCCCGAACTATGCATGTAGACATCAGACGTAAGACTGCCCAGCGCCGGTACATTCTACAGGAACATTCTATGTCTGCGTGTCCCAAATATAACGTATGTGGGACCTTTTGTATTACCATCAGTATGGAAATTTGTGTCCAACACTATCTCATTGCTGTATCCTGTTCCTGTCACACACCCATACTCAGTGTATACGAAATGTCCTTGGGTATATGTTGCACTTGCCAAGATTATGTAACCCGTTCACTGTATACATACCTAAATATGCTTTTATTCTCTGCCCGTTTAAATATTTGTACAAGTATCTAAGCGAGTCCTGATATTTTACTTATACTTGCCTTATGTTAATTTGCTTTACATTACACATATGCCATTAACACCACTCCTTACTTTCTGATAGGACAAGGAACATTTTATTGTTCGCCATACTTATCGCTCTTGAGCCGGTAGAAATCTCTACCACAGGCAGTTTAATTATCTCTTGATTCTGTATCTTCACTATTTGCACTTAACACCCTGACATCAAAATGAAACATGCTAGTCTCTGAAGTCAAACACAAATACTCAGACATTATTGCTCAAGGGATTCATATCAAATTGTTATGGATTCCCTCTCATGACAAAGCTGATGCTTTAGCCAAACTTGCACTTAGTAGAGGTGATTTTGAAGAGAACATCAGGTTGTCAATTAGAAGCCTCAAAACTGCAATTAGAAAGGAACTAACTGACCTCTTTGAAATACGAAGGCGAGTTCAGAGAAGCACAAGTACAAACATTTTCCACCCCAGTGAAATGTGTAAAGTAAAAACCATGTATATGGATTAAGTAATAAGATCAGCAGATTACATGATGATGTAACTGCTACATTAAGGCTAGGCTATAGGTACTACTGGCGCTTTGGCCTATCTGGAGACGTTAATCGTGTAAATTGTAAAGTTTGTGGTCAATGAATTTGGACACAAACTAGAACACCATGTCTTAGAATGTGAAAAATAGAACCTTTTAGGGACAGATCTAAATCAAAGGTTCCCAGCCTTTCTGTTCCTCTGTACCCCTTGGGCACGCTGACAGGTTCCCATGTACCACTAAAAATTAAGGATAAAAAATAGACAAAATTATATCGATTTCATATTATATTATGAAATTTGTAAGAAACTATAAAAGGATTTTATACTGAATTGTAACGAGGGTGTTCTATATTGCTTATCTTCTACAGTACTCATGGTGTACACTGTACAGAAGTGTACATCATGGTTATACTCTCAGACCCCATGTACCCCATGAGAAGTGCAAATGTACCCCAGGCTGGGAACACCTGATCAAAACAAACCCTGCAAGAAATGTCACACCTTAATGTTAATAAATTATCTTAAATTTTAAGTTTGTATCCACTTTTTGCATCTAGTCTGTAAAACTTACCATATGAAACCATGTAAATGTATGTATTGAAATACCTGTTATGAATTGCAACGTCCTGTGTAATACCAACCCACTGGGATCTGACTAAGACCCTTTGTAATCTCTCTAATCCTTTTTGCGCTACCGCTCACAGGATGAGCATGGGGTGCACAATAAATTTGCCGGGGTTCCCGGCACAAATCAATCAAGTCGTGCGTAAGCCCACTCAGGCCCACCTGCCTCCTTGTTACTGTACCCACTGCGCTCCCTACTTGCCTCCACCTACCCCTAGCCATGTACCATGCTACCAGTGAAGTGTTTTGCTTGAATATTTTAAACAAATTAAAATTATATCAATAAATTCAGACACATGACCATCTATATATACATACATACACACACACACACACACACACACACACATATATATATATATATATATATATGAGGTCTCTCAAGTGCCAGACTGACTTAGCAGAATGAGGGCAGCGGCAGCAGGAGGGAGCCAACAACACAGGCTCTCCTTTAACCACCTGCAGCGTGTGGTCTGCTGGCAAATAAAACCTGCAGCGGCCGCACTGAGCACAAAGGTCGCTGGAAGTGAACCTGCCGCTCACCATCATCGTTATGGCGGCGCTAACCTTACGATCCGCTGATTGGCCGTCATGCACATCCCAGGCCACACCGTAATCCAGCCAGTATTACGTACACCTTCACCTAACAAATGACTGCACATAAACCCTGGATATGAACTACCAGGGACATAATTACATAAGAACTTTACACACACACACATTATATATATATATATATATATATATATATATATATATATATATATATATCTTTTTTCTTTCTTCCTTACATGTTCGCTACATGTTCAATAACAGAGAAAAGTAAGCCTCAAAAGAAAAAAAATCCTCGCTTGGCTCCTCCCGCTCTCCCTGTTATGGAAAGCAATGCAGGTGGAGAGGTGTATCAGTTAGCGTTGCTGACTGTGACCCATAGGTTCGAATCCCGGTTGTGGCAATCGGTCCATGGTCAACCCAGCCGTTCGTCCTCCCGTAAGAGTTGGCCGATAAATTGGATACCTGTCTTAGGCCTTGATCAAAGACGTTCAACTGCCAGTGCCGTCTCAGCTGACACAAACTGACCTTCACTTTCTCATAACTCACGTCATCACTGATTTAGTGAGAAATGACAAGGAACAGGTTGTGGGGGCAGTGCCTAGCCTCATCCCCTTCAACACTGGAAAGAACAGGTAGTGAGTGGGAAGTCAGTGTTAGTTGCATCCCTTAAATAATAATAATAATAATAATAATAATAACAACAACAACAACAACAAATGATTTATCAAATAAACTGCAGCCACAGGATAAAAATGTACTGTAAATGTACACACAATAGAGAGTGCGGCTTTTGCATGTGATGTGAGGGGCGGCGGTTAAACCGTTATCCTTCACAAATGGTATTTAATGTTTACATTCGTTGTTTCTCCGAGACCCTCCTACCTAAGCTGCCTATGGCAAACTGCTCCCGTGTGAATGGTGACTCGACATTACCTTTCGTAGTTGCCTTCTTTTGAAGATCTTCATCTAAATAATTTCCCCATCCGAACCTAACATTCGTAATAGTTTTCAATGGTTTCTCAAATATGCCTAAAAAATAACTTGGAAAAAAAATGCTCAAGTAAATCATCAATACAGATAAACTGAGCAAAATGCAACCTACTTCTATCAGTGCGATATTATGTAGCCAGTTCTGCTATGCATACCCTAACTAAACTACTTCGTATGTCTCCCATTATCTATGACATGGCTCATTTCAAAAGACAGGTCTTTCTCTTTCTCAAAAATTCGTACTTTCCCTGAATTTTTGTTCTCGTTTCTTAATTCTCTCTATCCTTCAGTTAGGGCCCAGCCTTGATGTAGACTTTTGTCCGTGACTGGAGCCTTCTTTTTTATGCTGAAGGCTCCAGTCACGGACAAAAGCCCAAATCAGGCCGATCCCCTATTGAAATTTAGAGAGAATTATGAAACGGAAAAAGAAAAGACAAGGAAAAGTATTTACGAATTATTGAGAAAGTGAAAGACCTATGTATACAATATTAAGAAATACTAACAAGTATACGACAAAGCAAGCAGACATTACGAGCATACCGTTTCCAGAGAAACCTCAAGAGTAAACTATACTGGAAGTACATTATGATATAGTTATATCAAAGTAACTTACTGGAAGATTACCAGAACGATGGAAACTGATCACAAGCTAAGCTTTCGAAAGTATACACTGATTATGAAAAACTGTACGCTAAGCTCTCTAAGCTTATAAAGGATTAATCAAAGTCTTCAACTATGTAGGTTAATTAACTAATGAAAAATATGATATACCGGAATACAAATTTTAAAATCTAAATTGCAGCCGCAAGCAATTGATATTTTTATCCATTTTTAATGAAAATGAAGAAATTGATAATCAATGAAACGTAACTTTGAAGCCAACTTCAAATAAAAACGAAAATATTTAAAAAATGTCCACTACAGTGTGTTACTTAAGTACCTAAAGCTATACTTAGTATTTACGACATGTGATAAATTATACTTCCAAGGTATTTACTATATCATACTATGCTCACGTATTCACGATATACAATGAACTATTCCATAATTATAGAGGCTAACACTGAATGTATCACGTGTTTAGCATTACCTCTGGCATACTCTAAGTCGCACTTTACTCAAAAGTACCCAAGACTTGTATCATAAGCTCACAGGAAACTGTTCGCATAACTGCACGAAAGTGCACTTGTTCAGTGATATTCTACTGGGGAGCGATGGAATGTAGCGACCCCTGGCAACATGTCTTACAGACACGAACGTCTTGAAAAAAAAAAAAAATAAAACGATTCAAAATAGCTGAAAGAAACAAAAGAATCATATCTATCATGTACAAACCCCAGAGAATTTCTAGTAACAAAATGATCAAACGGGCAATGTGATATATCAGTTTCAATTCTGAGATGTTCAACCGTCCCTGATACGCTATCACCAGTACATCCAGTCCATGTCTTTCATATTAAATTCTTGACGAAGGTAAAGTTACGGATTAATGATAGCAACAGAATGTAAGAAATCCGAATTAACTCATGAAATACAGAAACTGAAGAGGGAAAATCTGTAACAAGATACAGTGCTATAAAGTGCGCGTTCGAAATTTTATCAATCAACTCAACAGCTTTAGTCTAAGGCGTACTCAAACATCTACATAACATGGAAAACAACTTCATAAAAAATAAAAGGCGTCAATACATTAGCAAAACTGAACTCAACAATATGTGTTTGCAGTTCCCAACGTAATTCTTAAACGACGGCTAGATGTAAATCTTTATTAATCAAAGTAACTAAACTACATAAGTCGTATCTATAAAAGAAAAAAAATTGATGAAATAATGAAAATAAAAGTAAATAGGGATGAGCTGAAGAGACATAAAGCTACCAATACAAAACTTGAAAAGAAGGAAACATAGATAACAAATGATGTAATTTCCCTATTCCGAAGCACAAAATTCGAGAGGCCGATCAACATACACCTCAAAATTATACAATTACACCACCCGCCATAAGCTACTCAGGAATACAGAAAGATCGAACTCGCTATAAATACACAACACATTGTAACGGTATACAAAGAAAAGCAAAGAGCGACAAGCCAATGGGTCCTTTCTAAGTTGTTTATGGTGATGGATGAGATCAGAATCTAGAGATTAATGCAGCAAGAGTAAAGCAAATACATGGTTTAATGGTCAAACACCTTTAACCTATGTATGTAACTACGAAAGTTTAAATACTGAGAGGAAACCCTAACTATAGTAGACAAAATTTAACTAAGAAACGTTTAAGCTATATCAGTCCCTAAACCAAACCTATATCAAGCTCTTAAATTAACCCGTGTGTAAATCTGAAGTGAAACTAAACTCTCTTATCCACAGCACTAACTTCCCTAAACTCTATTTTATCTTACAAGTAAAGTAAATTCAGACTGTAGGGTAGGTTCAAAAGGCATACAACTGTAGATGGTGTATCTATATCTCAAATATGTTTATATGATTCGTCTTACTTTGGAAGGTTGCCGATTTTTGGAGCTCGAGGACGGATGCCAAATGGGAGACGTCCCTCCTCCAGGTCGCCATCAGCTGTAATAGAAAACGAGGACTACCGTTAACCTTACAGAAAATGGTACAAAAAATTCAGGAATAACGACACAAGAATACATAGTTACAAAAATACAATATAATAAACCGTGACATACACCACTGCTGCCATCATAGGTAGTTACAACCAGGAGCTTCTTAGCTGCTAGTACCAAACTAGGACTGCATATGGACGAAAATAATAAAATTCGCCCTCGCGTCTTACCGAAGAATTAAGGCCAACATATGATGATGACAAGAAAGGGAACTTCTCAAGAGTTCGCTCCATTGGTTAATAATGGCGCACAAGCCTTGAACACACATCATTGAGGATTTGTTCATACCTGAATGGTCGCCGATTAATACGGGAGATAAGAAAATGATGCTGTCCGTATCATTCTGTGATTATTACGTGTATATACTGGCGTTACCCCGTCTCTTAACTTTGTGCATATTTCTGGTTTCAGCACTAGATAATCAAATGTACTCACACACCCTGCTTACGTTACTGACCTTAGTAATATTATTCAACAGAGAGTAACAGCTGCATATATTTCTTTTTCTTCATAAAATGTCGGACTTAGAACAGCCTTTATGTTAATGATCTTAAACGTTTAGAAAATACAAGAAAGTAACAGTACCAACAGTTGCGAGGCGTGCTAGGCCCCCAACCACACTCCCACCACAACCTCGTGGTAGACGCACAAAAATGTCCAGCCACATATGTACCCAACAAATACCACTGTCCCACCAGAAATACCACATACGATTTTTCCAGTAAGGTAACTATATCATTTATATAATGCCATGAATACTTACATCTTACTTACTAAACTTACAATAAAAAAACGTGCAATCTACCTCCTTCATCTTCCCTTTGTTTGAAGGCAAAGTTACTTCCTTTCTTGTGGTTACATGGCCATA